>JAEAOA010001155.1:1429487-1466987 GCA_016746295.1 Potamilus streckersoni
TTGTTCTTCTGAATTCCTTTGTCTACAATATAAACTAATATATAGCAAAAATGTGGATTAAGTCAGGTTCTTACATAACTGTATGATTTAACTAAAAAGCGAAAAACAATGAGTAGAGAATTACAAGTTATTGTATGTTGCATCAGGTTTTTGCACTTCTGGAAAGAATTTATAAACGTGGGCGTAATGGGAAATAAGATAATGAACCTCCTCCTTCCCCTTCAATTGCTTCTTATTACTTATGTTTAGATTAAGCTGATAATGCAATGATTATTCACACACGTATATGTATGTATGTATGTATGTATGTATGTATGTATGTATGTATGTATGTATGTATGTATGTATGTATGTATGTATGTATGTATGTATGTATGTATGTATGTATGTATGTATGTATGTATGTATGTATGTATGTATGTATGTATGTATGTATGTATGTATGTAAGCATGTATGTGTATGTATGTATGTATGTATGTATGTATGTATGTATGTATGTATGTATGTATGTATGTATGTATGTATGTATGTATGTATGTATGTATGTATGTATGTATGTATGTATGTATGTATGTATGTATGTATGTATGTATGTATGTATGTATGTATGTATGCATGCATGTAAGCATGTATGTGTATGTATGTATGTATGTATGTATGTATGTATGTATGTATGTATGTATGTATGTATGTATGTATGTATGTATGTATGTATGTATGTATGTATGTATGTATGTATGTATGTATGTATGTATGTATGTATGTATGTATGTATGTATGTATGTATGTATTTATGCATGTATGTATGTATGTATGTATGTATGTATGTATGTATGTATGTATGTATGTATGTATGTATGTATGTATGTATGTATGTATGTATGTATGTATGTATGTGATAGGTTTAATGGCACATTAACACGATGCTAGCTATATAGCATTGAGAAAACTTTAAATGGTAAAATAAATAAAGTTCTCAATCTTAAGATGAAACCTTCTGAATAAATATAAATATTTGCTCATAAAATGCAATATATAAAAGAACCTACATGTCTTTAAAAATGGGTATATATAAAAACAATTGATAATATTAAAGCAACATAAAATCCTCAACATACGAGATATATTTTGAAGAATAATTTTCCGGTTTTGTCAAAATTAATTCTGATTTTCATAAAGCTCATTAGTTTGGAATATATATTATGCAATTAACGTAATGCCGTTATTATAATGGGTATCTCTGATATCACTTCTCATGAGTTAGTGAAACTATTAACAAACCGTTATGTTAGATTATGAATGAATTGAATCTAACAAGATGTCCCTTGTAATAATGCAATTATCAGTGCCAGATAAAACCCTGTGGAGGCCCCTAGGGAGCTGGAATCTAAGCCTAACCCCCCTCAAGCAAATTATCTCCTAATACGTTTTTAATATGACCAACCAAAACTTTTAATAAACCAAAGTTGAGGCACATATAAAGGTGCCCACTCTGCCTATTAGTAATCCGGCACTTGCAGTTATTTACTGCTAAATTCACTTATACCAATCCTTAGTGCAACAAGTTGCTATATGTAGGTTTTAGATTGTTTAGAAAAAGCTTTGTTATCCACATATATACTTTTGTAGATCATATCAGAGAAATACAAATAGTGCAACACTAAGATAAAAAAAAAAAAAACCTTATATATTTATAAGTTATGCGTCTTTTGGTCACATAGCACATAGATGCATACACAGAGTATTTGAAGCCTTTGGAGCATCAAGGTGATACTTTTCATTAGACACCTTGTACTTATAGATAGCATGCTATAAAAAGTGTTATTGTCAAAGTGACTCTTTCCCAGTAAACTAAAACCATCGACTGTGTAGGTCTTTTTGATCGATTTTTTTATCGTACAGCTTTTAATATGTAGTCCCTAAAAAAAAAACTTCAAAGATTTAAACTACTTTTTCGTTTAAAGATAGGCACAATAAAGGAGTGAGAAAAATATTACTCTTTGAATTTATAATAACATGACACTGCATATTTTGCACTGCACACCGGGCACTTCAAAACAGGTATTTACAAGAGTAACTCTTTGAATTAATGCTTCCTCTAAAAGCTGCTGATGCACTTCATTAATAGTTCGTTTATTCTTCATCAGTTATTTACTCGCTTTCGGATACATTTGGCACTGGAAGGCAATCTTTCTTATTCTTTGAGACTGGTTCTCTTTCGTAATAATGATGCAGTTAGTCTGAATCAACTACCTGTGGGAAGGAGATAGATCTGTTTTCTTATTGTTCAGTCGGTATTCGTATTTTATAGGTGTAGCGTGCTTTACTTGTTACATATTTCGTGAACTTGAAATAATTTTAGTTTTCTTCGAATGGTGTTGCGTTTCTCTTTCAAATCGATTCTTTAGATTTTGAACTAATATACGGTGCCTCTTCATGTGCTGTTGCATGAACATGCCATCAACCCAGCTGTGTTTTAGCTGATATTTGCAAATTGTTAGTAATAGTTCCTTTGCCAGTAGTGTTCCATTTTGCTGCACTGCTGTACACGCTATCAAAATACTCCTTTCAAATTTGCTAAATACGAATATTTTGTCAACGTCTGTCAGGTCTGGTTTTATCACACGCATGATTTGAAACATTTCACTAGAAACTATCTTTATTTGGCTTTCAATATATATTTTTCAGCTAATGGTAAATAATCAGCAATACGTATGTTTCTTTGAGTCAAAAATTGAACTGCACTGATATATCCTCTGCAGATCCAATATCAGGTAAAACATATAATGTTGTATATTTTCTGACATGTTCTCAACTCATGGTTTAGGAAATTGTTCAAAAGATAGATACTACTGCTTTGAAGCTTACGAAGAAATCCCCATAGCGGTAAAAGCAACATGCATATATCCTTTGCAAGCAAGCAAGAAAACTCTCCAGTCGTGTAATATGTTGGTTTCTGATAAATTGTTTCAATTGTGTAATATGCAGGCCTATAATAAAGAGTACATTTGAAATTGGCTTCATACTCCAAAGGATAATGTACTGCACTCCAAAATGAAAAGATCTTGTTGTTCACTAAATTAATGTTTATTCCAGCATCATCATGAAAATGTTAATTAAAAGACTTTCATATGTTTCTAGTTCAAGATTCCATACTATCAGTGACAGAAAAGAAACAGTTGCTTGTTGTAAACGCCAGTGTCAAGCCAATTGTATATTATGCGGAAAATATCCAGATGTAGATAATCCTAATTTAGCTTGATGGACAGACACGCTTAATCCATCAATTTCTGACCAGCTGGGAACTTTTTTCAATGGCGCAGTCGTTAGATTAAGACTTTAAATTTCAATTTTTGAAGAGAGGAAAATGAGATTTCTTATTTAAATGAGTGACTGAGAACGAGGTAGATTTACGTGCGCGTGAATACAGTTTTTGTGAATTGACGAATTTAAAGTTGTGAATTTATTTTGATAATAAATCAATAATATAATTATTTTGTTCATTGTATTTATTTTAGTATTAGGCCCTGTGTAGATAAGCAAAATTAGCATATAATAAAAAGGTTACTGCATTTGTGTGTGAAAATATGATCATTTGTTCTGAAAAGTCCTAGAATCCACAAGGTTGTACAATATTTTCAGAAAAAGTCGTTCATATTGCCCCAGATATATGCAGTAATCGGTAATTGTTTGCATTAGTACTGATATTATTATTATTATTATTATTATTATTATTATTATTATTATTATTATTATTATTATTATTATTATTATTATTATTATTATTTACGAGTTACTATATTTTGTAAAATACAAATGATGCAGAAACTTTATTATTATTTACAATTTTGATTTCTCCGTTAACTTTACATTGTCAGTATTGTACAGTAATGTGGGATACTGAACACCTATCTAAAATAGTAAAATGTATTAGGAACTAGTTTGCAAGCAAATCATCTGCACTGATGTAGTAGATCAGTTAAGTTTTAGTTTAAAAAATTTTGTAGATGAACTAAATAAGTGTTGTCTATTTAAAAGAACCAGTGAACCATGAATTTACTTAGTCACAATGAAGATTTCCAACAAGTGGATACCAGTCTGATCATTTAAAATTATTTTGGATAAAGGTTTGTAACTTTTTGAAATTGAATTGTTCAGACTATGACCAGTGCTGTCTGGGGTACAAACAAGTAGAACAGAAAAGCATACTGAGGCCAAGGGCTATCGCATATTTGTCAAACACGTGCCATTTTATAAGTAAAATTACTAAATTCTAGAAAATATGCAACCAAATGTCTCTGAAGAAAAATATGGCTTCGGATCCAATAAGAAAAGGCGACAAAGAATTATTTCCGCAGACTGAATTGATTGTCATGCACCAGCTGCTTTGCATTTTTCCACATTAACTGTTTTGATACAATGTTCAAGAATTTAGGCTTGCTCTAGACGACAAACAGGTCATAATATTGCTGGGATCTACGAAAAGCACGCAGGTGGTCAGGCATAAACATGTCGTCTTTAGCTTTTATAAGAATGGCATAAAGTATACCTACATTTTCATCTTGAAATTCCTCAAAATATACTTTCATTGTTAGTTCTGCAAATCCGAATTATATGAGCCATGTCATGGGTTCTAAAACCTGATTACACACTGTGAACTGCACTGTATTTTCGATTATATTTCCATCTGTAAAATCATTCTCTTTACTGCATTCATATGACATAAACATGATATTCAACAGCGTGTGTTTAATAACTTCAATTGAAAGAGCTCATATTTTCCCCACATTTTGATTCCAAACATTTCATAACACACATGCAGCTGAAACAAGACGCGTCCTTCCTGCTCATATCATATGAACTACTAATAAATCCTGTCCATAACCAACAAAATTAAGTGGAATTGACAAAAGACACAGCAATCTCAATCCATTGCAGACGAACTGGAAACGTTGTTGCAATGCACATTCATTCACAATATGACTGTAAATTTAAATTTTAAGTAGACCTAGACGATACTTCTTTTGAAAAGATCAATGGTCGCTGTGCTCTGCTATGTGCGCTTTAACATAGATATTGTGCATTGACGAATCTACGGTTGTGAATTTATTTTGGAATACAGTATAAATTAAAATACTTTATTTCTTGATGTCTATTTGTTTTCATTAGGCCTCAGGTAGGATACGAAAGTGAAGTATATAATGAAAAGGTTACTACATTTGTATGGGAAAATATAAACTCATTTTCGTGGAATTATACCTCACTCTCAAAGGTCGTGCAAAATTAATCTGACAAAATCTCATTCATGCTATTGCATACAAATACCGGAACCTATAAAGACTTACTTTTACAATATTCATAATATTATGTGACCCATATTCTATAAATTAACCATTACATTTGTTAAACTACTGTGAAAATAGCAAGAGACACTTAAAAGAAACTAATGAATTTACAGAAAAAGAAAAATAAGTTTACAACCAATCAGCGCACTGCTGATAAACCAGGCTTCTAATCTTTCCGTTTGTCTATAACTTGAAACCACGCTGGTTAATTTATCTGGCTTGGGGGCAAAACCACTATAGCTCTAACTTGTAGAGATAGTTAAATGCATTCAAATCATCAAGTTGTTTTTTGCTAGAGACAATCTTAAGGTATGCAAACAATGTATATAACAGCTTGTTCATACCTTTTTCACACTGTATGTACTATGACTTTACATTAGAATTTGTATGGTGCTAGACCACATTCCAATGTAATATTTGTATGGTACTCGACTCAACTACAGTGTACAATTTGTGTAGTACTTGCCTCTACTACTTTGAAGCATTTATATGGTAAAAGACCATATTTCAGTGTAGTATTTAAATGGTACTAGACGCTATTTCAGTGTAGCACTTATATGGTACAAGTCCTTATTTCAGTGTAATATTTTTAGTACAAGTTCCTATTTCAGCTACTTTTATGAATGGTACTAGTCTCTATTTCAGTGAATTATTTGAATGATACTAGACCTATTTCAGTTTAATATTTGAATGGTGCTAGATCCACATTCAATTAATATTTGTATGGTACTAATCCCTAATTCACTGCAATATTTGAATGGAACCAGACCCTATTTCCGTGAAGAAGTTGAATGGTACCAAACCCTATTTAAGTTTAGTATTTGAATGGTACTAGAGCCTATTTCAATCAAGTAATTATATGGTACTAGTCCCTATCTCAATGTAGTATTTAAATGATACCAAACCTATTTCAGTGTATTATTTGAATGGTATAAAACCCTATTTCAATGTAATATTTGCATAGTAGTATACCCTTTTTCAGAGTTGTATTTGCTTAGTATAAATCAGGGTAGTGTTTGTATGGCACTAGATCCTATTTCAGTTTACTATTTGAATGGTATTAGTACTTATTTCATTTTACAATTTGAACGATTTGTAGTATTTCTATGGTACAAGCACTATTTAAGATTAGTATAGTACAAGTTCCTGTTTCCAAGTAGTATTTGTATGGCATAATATCACGTTAGTATTTGAATGATATTAGACACTATTTCAGTGTAATATATCTATGGTACAAGACCCAATTCAGTGTAGTATATGTATGGTTCATGACCATATTTCAGAGTAGCATTTGTTTGACCAATGTCCTATTTCAATTTAGTATTTCAATGGTACTAGTACTTATTTCAAAGTAGTCTTTGAATGGTATTAGACCCCATTTCAGTGTAATATTTATATGGTACAAGACCCTATTACACTGCAGTATATGTATGGTTCACGTCCCTATTTCATAGTAGTACTTATATGGAAAAAGGTCCTATTTCAATTTAGTATTTGAATGGTACTAGTCCTTATTTCATTGTAGTATTTCTATGCTACAAGACCTTATTTCAGATTATTATTTGTATTGCACAAGATCCTATTTCAATTTAGTAGTTCAATGGTACTAGTACTTATTTCATTGTAGTATCTATTTGACACTAGATCCTATTTGAGTGTAGTATTTGTATGGTACAAGACCCTATTTTAGAGTGATTTCTGTATGGCACAAGATCATATTTCAATTTAGTATTTGGTTGTTATTATAGTCCCTATTTCAGTATAGTGTTTGAATGGTATTTTAATGGTACTAGTCAAAATTTCGGTTTAGTTTTTGAATGGTACTAGTCCCTATTTCACTACAGTATTTGAATCGTATTAGTCTCCATCTCAGTACAGTTTATTAACGTCACTCGTCCCAATTTCACTGTAGTACTTAAACGGTACCAGAACCGATTTCAGTGTAGTATGTGAATGGTACAAGACCCTATTTCAGTGTAATATTTGTATGGTACAAAATCCTACATCAGAGTAGTATTTGTATGGTACAAGGCCAAAATTCATAATGGGAATTGTATGGCAAAAGATTCTATTTTAGTTTAGTATTTGAATTTCTGATGCAGAAATAAAACTTTTATTGAAAGGTTTGAGTTTCTGTCCCCATCCAAAAACATACGACAGAGGAAAGCTTAAGAATGACACCGAAGAGTTCATCCGCCGACTAAGACTCAAAGCCCATTTTGCCTTGCAGACAACAAACAAATCAAAGGAAAATATAAGCTGCGACCAACCCACATTTAGAAAGAAAAGTAACTGGACCCCACCAAAAAGTTCAATTCCGAATCTGGAAGCCTTTATCAACTCGGTTGAAAACGATACTTCCAGACATATCAACCATACTAACAAATATTTTAATTTGACAAAAGAAGAAACAGATGCCATGCACTCACTGAAAAGCAGAACAGACATTATAATTAAGCCTGCAGATAAGGGTTCCGCTGTTGTCGTTATGAATAGGGAAGACTATATTAGTGAAGCAAGTAGACAACTAAGTGACGCTAGGTTCTACCAAAAACTGGACCATGATCCAACACTGGAATATGCAAAAATCATCACTAATGTTATTGACGAGGCGTACCAAAGCGGACACATAGACCAGCAAACGAAAAACTACTTAAGCCCAGAAAACCCAAGAGCAGGTAGATTTTATCTTCTACCCAAAATCCACAAACAAGGAAACCCTGGCAGACCTATGATCTCAGGTAACGGGCACTCCACAGAAAGGATATCAGAATATTTAGATCATTTTATGAGACCACATGTCCACAAATTACCATCATATCTTCAAGACACGACAGATTATCTCATCAAAAGTAAAGCTAGTGAACCATTACTGTCAGATACATTACTTGCTTCCTTAGACGCCACATCTTTGTACACCAACATACCGCACAACGAAGGGTTACAGGCATGTAGCGAAGCATGGGAAACAAGAACTGTAAACAGTCCACTCACACACTTCTTAGTCCAACTCCTGGAGCTTGTCCTAAAACTCAACAACTTTGAATTTAATGAAGAAAACTACCTACAAATCAATGGAACTGCAATGGGTACTAAAATGGCCCCTTCGTATGCTAACATTTTCAAGGGAAAACTTGAGGGTCAGCTCTTAGCATCGGTTGAGCGTACACCATACCAGTGGGTACGCGTTATCGATGATATAGAAATGAAGTGGCAGTATGGAAGAGAAAGTCTGGATGACTTTATATCAAAGGCAAACAACTTCCATCCTTCAATAAAATTCACGGCAGAAATTTCCAACTCAAGCCATGTTTTCCTGGACACAACAACCAGACATGTGGAAAACAAATTCCACACAGACATCTACTCGAAAGCAACCGACAAACACCAGTATCTCCTCCCAACCAGCTGTCATCCAAAACACTGCATTAGGAACATTCCATATAGCCATGCACTGAGAATACGCAGAATTTGCTCCGACGATGAAAGATTCCTAGAAAGGTCTGAAGAGCTGGCTAAACATTTAATTTACCGAGGCTACGACAAAGACCTGATTGAGGAGGCAATCAAAAGGGCCAAACAAACAAACCGTGATGACCTACTCAGATATTAACAGAAAGAAAAGGTTGATAAGATGCCATTTATTCTGACCTATCACCCAGACAATCCCAAAGTAGGTAAAATCATCGCAAACCACTGGCCAACCGCGCAATCCTCAGACATACTAAACCTAATACTTCCGAACAAACCAGTAGTAGCTTACCGGAGACCGAAAAACCTAAAGTACATCCTAGTCAGGGCAAAGCTAACGCCAATCGCTAGTCAAAACCAACCTAGTCAATCTGGACCCTGTGGCGATAAAAGATGCAAAACCTGTCAACATATTATAGAGACCAAGACATTCACTAGCACAGTGACTAAAGAAAAACTAAACATACATGGTCCAAACAAAACGTGCAAAACAGAGAGTGTGATTTATCTCATCACATGTAAGATCTGTGGCCTTCAGTACGTCGGAGAAACTAAAAAGCTACACAAAAGGATAAACCTTCATAGATCTGATTGGATGACAAAAAAGCTGTACAGAAGCCCGGTCGCAGAACACTTCTCCTCCCCATGCCACACTTTCAGTGATATAATACTTATCGCTATTGCTAACAACCACAGCTGGAGTTCCGAAACCAGGGAGGAAAAGGAATCATACTGGATACGCCGCCTTAGAACATTGAAACCAAGCGGTCTAAACCAAGAAGAATAGAAAATGAAAACTATGCACTAGTAGAATTTAACATTTTCTAAATCTTCTTATCATCCTTCAATTTTTACTATAAGAATAACCAATATAGAATCAAATATCCGGGATAAAATCTGCGTTACATAAATTACAAAAAGTAAAAATAGATGGCGCTTTGGCTTGTAGACTTTTAGGGAATTATACAACGTTTTCAGTTTCCGCAACTAGTCTATACAAGCTGGTTGTATTTATAGTTTTAACACATGTGGAGACAGCCATGTAGAGGTTTACAAACACAAAGTTTTTGTGTTTATTTGTTTGTCATATATATGTTTTGTATTTGCCTTTTAAAAAACTCATTAGGAGTCAAAAGCGCTTAGGCTAGTTAGTTACTAGTTTCGTACTGTTCGCCGTCAGTTTATTGCATCTATTTGAATCAATCCCTGACACACGTGATCCCTTGGTGGATCCAGTACGCTTGAAAGGGTTGTTATTCGCCATATGATTTGTATTATATATATATATATATATATATATATATATATATATATATATATATATATATATATATATATATATATATGCCCTATTCCGGGTAGTATTTGTATGTTTTGAGTCTGATGTTTTTTCACATGGAACAAAATATGTTTCTCCAACTGGAATTTTTTTATCTTTGTATTGTCCACTTTGCATTTCAGCTGTGATTTCTGGCCATCAGTATTCCATTTTGCGACGACATAAACAACAACGCTGATAGTATTTGTAGAGATACCATATCAATAGGGTCGACCCCTTTGCTCTCCGAGACTCGCCATCTACATTCAATTAAGGCTACATAAAATTCATCTCTTTCTGGAATTAGAGAAGAACTTTAGTGTAGTTTCATTAATATCAGCCCGGGATTGAGGACATTTCGCCTGCTTCGTTTATTCAGCAAACATACTGACAAAACTGACAATCAAATGTAATACTTAACGCTCGCGTAAACAATTTTCTTACGTTACTGCAATTAGTAAATGAATCATGTGCCAGTTCAGAGTGCCCTTAGGCGCGCTGAACTCTACTCGTATAAGAGGAGTCTGGCAAACGTTCATATGAGTACCATATATTACTTTCAGTCTAGGCTGCACTACATCTCCGCTATAACAATATACAAGTTTATTTGTCTGTAAGAAACAATATTTTGTCTTGTTCCATATTAACGGTAAAGCACCTGCTTGTGCAATCTGTAACAGCATATTGTATTGTTCAGTCTTTCTTCTCACTTTCGCAGATGACAACAATCATTCTGGTCCTGCAATAATTCCATTTCGAAATAAGGACTCGAAACACTGATGTCTCAGGTAGGACTAGGATGAGACAAAATGACAGGGACATATTCACCAACTTCAACACCCAGAAAGGATATCAGATGACTCGATGCGGCAACATACATGTATGCTTAACTCTGCAATTACATGCAAGACCTCAAAAATGTTCCAGGAGCAAACACTGCTCTAAAGTCCAACTTAGAGTACTGACCAGATGATCTTTTCCCAGTTAGAAGCATAGTTGATGTCACACACTGATAAATAATTTGTACAATGCTTGTTGGCAGGATATAGCTATGGTTTGATACGTGTCTTGGGAATATGCCCACGCTGCCTCTGGAATGTATAAACTTGTAATCTGTTTTGAGGCTTACAGATGTAACTTCAAAGCGTCTTGAAAGTGAACTGGAAAATGAATATGTTATTAGGCCCTTGAGTAATTTCCGATAGCCTATGTCAAAAAGAGTTCCGGAAGTCCTCCACAAGTAGCTTATATTTCACATGTATTTGGTATCAACTATGTCTAGCACGAAACTCAAATGACCATATGGCATATGGTTGTATTCTAACACGTAGATTTTCAAGTCCCCAAACTATCTATTTGATCAGGAAATATACTGAATATATCGCCAAAAGAGCTCTTCAAACCATGAAAGCCCAAGAAACGCAAAAAAATATCGGTAATTGTCGAAACCCTACACTAATATCATATCCTTGTTTTTAAATTATATATATATATATATATATATATATATATATATATATATATATATATATATATATATATATATATATATATATATATATATATTCATTGAATATGTGCTATCATACATACAAACAGTTCATCAGTATCAGCACAGACTAATTGTACTGCATCATTCCATCTATCTAAATTTTATATAATCGTAGTCTAAAAATTATTGTGTTATGGACAATCCAGCGAAATAAGAAAGCAAAAATCCTTGTGAAATGTGATAAACAAGGAAGAGTAGAAATTATTAAAAATAGTCTAACTCAAATACTAATTGTAATGAAATTTGCTTGTTAAACTCATATGGTGCGATGCCCAAGGCATTTCGTTAAACAGGCTAGACACCTGATAGTAATAACAGTATAACAGATGTACACTATTTCCAGCGTTTGGTGCCACAAGGGGAACAAACTCCAGTTGCGTAACCTGTAACTTATAGCCAGGGCTATTTTGACCCAACGTATGCAGGACCAGTGATGTGTATCTGTGTCCAATATTGTTAAGTCGGTGTACATAACTGGTATACGGTGTTTTGTTAACATTATTATATCTCCGGCTTAGAAAAGATTTCTAACTTATATTGTCAAGTACTGTCACATCTGCAAGCTCGATTAGGTGCCCCCAGTTAAGTACCACCAGGCAGGAATTAGATCCTAGTACCTTACCTTCAGACTGGTTATAAGAACCCTTTTCAGGTGTCGGACCTGTTACAATGTAAACAGAAAGGAATACATTTGCAAATTGTAAGCTCAGAATTGAGAGAGAGAGAGAGAGAGAGAGAGAGAGAGAGAGAGAGAGAGAGAGAGAGAGAGAGAGAGAGAGAGGAGTTATATGTAACTTATTTTCTTGCAAGGCACGTATTAAACCTTTCTTAGTCCAAATCTAGAATTTGCTCTGCATAAAGTACAGCTAGACTCCTATTGGCATTTGATTTCACCCGACCCAAAAATGGATATTTTTACTGACCGTTGTAAATTAAATGGCCGAACATGGTTTAAAATTATCCAGGTTACCATGTTACTCATTCCTCTGAGGGTATTCAAACAGATACAAAACTTTGTTCAAGCATGTATTCCAATAATGTAACTGGCTTTGCTTGACAGCCAATTTAGAAATTAGCTGACAGTCAAGAGAGTCATTAAGTCTATATTAGTACCGAAAAGTGATATTATTATTTTATAATCATGAACATATGCATTTATCTGCTGTAACAAGAATGGGGTCAAAAATCAGCTAGCATATATCAAGATGGAGAGGGAGAAAACATCATATCGAATATATTATGTCGGTTAGACTTTAGAACCTTACATCGTATGCATTTCCCAGAATTTTAAGTCGGCATATCTTGTCGCTGCATGCTTCGAAAATACCACAAACACGTTTCCACCAACTAAACTAAGAAACACACATTCGTGAAAATAATTTACACTTTTGTATGTCTTTTTTATTGGGATTTGAATAATTTATCAGTTCGTAACATTTCGTCGTATATCTGTATTTCATGCCACAAACCACAAACAGGCCTCAAACAACTGTCCTGAATTATATGTATTTATTAAATATATTTATGTAGTATGTGCGCTTTTTTCAAATATGTTACTGTATTATGAGATTTTATGAAATATAGCGATGCATTATGTTGCCACTATCAATGTTGATGACTTACGCTAGCATTTTTTCACCTAGATTCATGCATTTGTGAATAATACTTTCATATTGAAATAGCGTCTTATTTATTAAAGAAAACGATATCTGCCAATGGTTCAAACTTTTTATCCTTTTAACATCTGTATCAGTAGGTAAATTCCTTATCAGCCAAAAGCACACAAAACAACTGCAATAAAGTCAAAAGCTAGGGGAAAGAATTGTAAATGCTATATAATTAAGCGCATCTGTAGAATCGTGGTATTTTGCATTATATGTGGGTTATTTGTTTCAATTTTTAGTCAAGGTGAGATTAAAATAAAGCACGAGGTGCATTGGCAGTACTTATATATTCATTAAATTGCATGTCGTAAATAAATATCTAATTAACACCTACTGATATTCTCATTTGATCCGACCACGCCCGGCTTCATTCTGTTGGAGTCATTTTCAAGGCAGTATTTATTGATTACGAAGCAAATATTGTCAAAAGTAATAGTTTATCTGAATATTTCCTTTATTTGATTTATCAACGGCTTTACAACTGAAACACAAATAGAAAAAGATCACAAAAATGCATTTTGTGAAAAACTTATAAACTCCAGGTGATTTAAAGTACATTTATTAAACAAGTAATTTAAGATACTTCAAGGAAATTTGGTTATCAATAAACAATCAAAAGGAAATAATTGGGAAATTGTTTAACATTCCTCATTTATTCTACAGAAAATAAAAATAGCCTGATTAATTAGTTTAAAATTAAAAACCAATAAGACATTTTGCAGGGCATAGAGCTTTTAAAAAATGTTACTATTTTCATAACACTAAGATCGGAAATTAATTTTGTTGTTTTAATTGTTTTACCACCCTACACAAATTCATTGTATATACTGATTTGCAAGCGAGTGCAATAACCGCTAAGCTTATGAATTGCAACAAAAAACTGAAATGAAATGAAAGAAAAAGACAAATATTGGCATGTACAAATATGATCTGCTATGCATTGACTTCCTAATTTCCTATTTTTCTACATGCTGTTAGTTTTATTACATCTATCACACACACACTCACATTATATATATATATATATATATATATATATATATATATATATATATATATATATACACAATGTGTTAAGATATGTGTAATAGATGATATTCAATAGCGCCCAAGTGGCCTAGTGGTTAGAGCGTCCGCATCAGATGCGGGTGGTTGTGCGTTCAATCTTGGCCAAGTCATACTAAAGCCCTATAGAACTGGTATTAATATCTGCCACGCTCGGCGCTCGGCATTAAGATGTTAGTGTTAGGACTGGTCGGCCTGGTGGCAGGATGGGACATAATTCAGCATGCCTGCGGCATGATACCCCAGTGTTAGACATGACTATAAACTGTCACACTGAAGGCATCGTAGCGATATAACTAAATTGTTTTAAAACTACGTTTGAAAAAATCCAAATCACACACACACATCACACAACACACACGATATTCGATATTTGCGTCGACTGTACGACATATATACGAAGGGCCGTTTCTTTCTTGTAACTCTATAATATTGGCCTGTTTATTACTTTTCTTCCGCATACTTGAAAACTGAAGTCCAACAATTATAAACCTAATTAAAATGTTCCAATTACTTGATTTTATATTATGACTTTAATTTGTAAATATAATCACCATAATCTGACATAACACACAAATCTTTCAGTTTGTAGTTTTGTTCCTTGTGCACCTCGATTAAAAAAATCAAACAAATGGTGCGAAATGCCCAGTATTTTGGTGCGAAATGCCCAGTATATTGGTGCGAAATGTCTAGTATTATGGTCAACGTGATCAGAAGGACCTAGGTCATAAATAGAATATGGAGTGATAACACACTACCGAAGGACTTATCAGTCACTTAAAAATAAATGTCTGATATGTCCCCGGAGAGCTCTGAAAGTACACTGTGTATTAAGAAACGGATACGAATGCTGTGTAACCTGATCTATAGAGTCCGTTTTACGGTAACGATCCGCTTAACATTCGTAATTTAGCTGACACATGATGATAAGAAAATAAACTTTTAATCAACAAGGTTGTTCTAACATAAGTACTGCCATAAAACTAATCGGTTTACAATATAATTTTGCGAGTGCTAGGAGATGCCCCAGTATTGATAGATATGGCGAATTTTTTTATTAGATTTTTGTAATTATCTTAAGCTTGCATTCACGTGTTCATTGACACAAAAGAAGCTTAACCGTTCATTGGACCAAAGTCAAGGTTATGCTGGACTTAGTACTGTAAGTGATACTGAACGTTGATATTGCTTGCTGAAAAACAATGATGATGAAATAGTTATGTTTATTTGATCACTCTATCCTACCATTGCAATTTACCTATAATGCCATTGCAATGTGTCTCTAACATGCCTTTGTGTGGTAAATCCATCCTCAACGTATTTGTGGCGGGTTTACTGGTTTTGGCTTCATCTAAGAGTGACCCCCAACAATGTAATTTGCCTGGTATTGAATAAAGCTACTACAAAGTAGGGATTTATGGATAGAATAAATATATAATATGAGCTAATATATAGAACCAATAAATCGAGCCAACGTTACAAGTAAAGACAAAATTTAATAAAATTTCAGACAATAAAAACTTCCACACGTAAATAATTTGAAAGTTACAGTTCGAAATATGCGCTTCTTTCTTTACGTATTAACTAATTAAGGTATTTCAAAAATATAATGACATTATAAGATTAGCAGATTCTGTTTAAGATAGAATCAAAATCATCATTTACGAGCCCGAATATATGGAATAACTCTGCATTGTTCTGTTGACTGATCCCGTTTCACGGATCATCTTAGACTGTACTTCGGTTCAGTTGTTGCAGTACGTCTTCCTTTCCACTTTCTTTCGTTCCAACATATCTAGATGTCTGTCATTTCGTTCAAAACAGTCCTTTTTTCCTTCCCACACTGTTTGAGTTGAATAGACGTTTCCAGATTATCTCACCTTTTAAAAATATAAACAAAGCAACCTAAATCTT
Organism: Potamilus streckersoni; assembly: GCA_016746295.1. NCBI lineage: Eukaryota > Metazoa > Mollusca > Bivalvia > Unionida > Unionidae > Potamilus > Potamilus streckersoni. The sequence continues at coordinate 1,445,818 of JAEAOA010001155.1, forward strand.
CCATCTCATTATACATAAATACATCATTAAACTGGCTCTTCGAGGTCAGAGATTAGCTCTATTGATTTCAAACATATTATACGGCTATATATTAAACGTACGTCTTAGCTTCCAGACTAATGATCTGCGAATGGCCATTTACGCCACAGGCGGCATTAGCCATCTACTCGGTCTCGTTACACATAAATGAATAAAATTTCTGGCCGTGCTCAGGTTACCATTATACATAATTCGTTCGGATAGTTCCAACTGCTTCCGTATTTTCAACCGTCAATTCATTCATTTATATAGATATAATATTATCAACTAAAAGAACCGAACACAGTTATGTTGGATACATACTTCCGTATATAGAAAAGTATGAATTCAACATACTTAGCTCCTACAAAAATCAAATCACCAACGTATATGTAAAAGGAAATATCGTTGCGCGGGCTCAGATAAACATGCTAAACACAAGTATATCATATCGAGAAAATTAATCTACGATTCAACAAATAAATTCCTGCAAATACATGCCTCTACAAGCAATTAAGTCACAGCATAATCGACATACATAAATGTCTGCAAATACAAGCACCTACAAAAGTAATTGAATCATAGCATAAAATAATTACATATGAGATTTATGCAGTTACCTTGTTTTTCAAGCTTTTGTTGTCTGTCGAATCGTTCAGACAAACATCTCTCTGTTGGATATAATTTTAATTGACGAGAGCTTTACTCATTAAAATCCCCAGATTATTTTGATCTTATTCCATTTTCCCTCTCGTAGAGAAATGCAGACTGAATTTTATTATCCCCCAGTACATTTAAACTTAAGGGTTTCGTTTTAAACCAAGTACCCTTCACAGTGTGACCAATACAATTCACAATAATTCGCGCATTTCCGGTACTAAAAACTGCGTTATTTTTGTCAACAAATGGCTACGACTGGGGTTTAAGTTTAAACAAACTAATCCCTTAATTAAACACTAATAACTTCTGGTCTTGCCCGAACTAATTTGTACTTTAGTACTTTTAAGATGCGACTATTTCCCATAAATCTCGTTAATGGTTCATGTATGAGACTAGGTGTTTTCTACCATAATTAATTTTTACGAACACAAATCTACCTAAAACCTTGTTTCTTTACACATTGCAATGTATCTATATCATGTCATTGCAATGTGACTCAGTGTTAACATAATGAATCATTGCAATGATCGCTGTTTTCACAATAATGCAAAGTTGCTTTAGAAAAAGCAGGAGAAAATGCAGATTGTATGGAAAGCTTTTGCTAATTAGCCACAGAAAAAGATTTGATCCTCAAGCGTGAAACACATCACGGTTGTATTGTCAATGCCTCTCGGTAAAAATCCTGCATGGAAAACAAAAGATGAGGAGAACATAAAGGCATGAGAAACACTTAGCTCTGAATGTGATTTCTATATCTAGCGTATGCTTAAACAGGGCTTAAGGCTTGACGATTGTAATAGATATATGGCGGCATTTTTAATTTCAAATTTTACATATTCCTTGTTTGTCTTTCAGCATCATGCAAGTAACGTTCATCGATAATAGTAAAATAAGATACATACATACATACATACATACATACATACATACATACATACATACATACATACATACATACATACATACATACATACATACATACATACATACATACATACATACACCACGAGGTGCATAAATATTTCATAAAAAGGAAACGAAGCTTGCTGAATTTCGTTTTAATGAAGAATTTATACAGCGAGTGGTATATCATTGATACAGCGTACATACTATGCATATATTTTATTTATAACACATACAAATGTTAATTTACATGGGAGATAAACCTGACGGTCATATAAAGTACACTCTAGGGGGGGAAACTCTTCACAACCTCTCATATATGTACGTTTAGAAAAGAAGTTCTATAGTGATTCTTATTTCATATACATTTCATTTACCGAAATCAATCTCATTTGACTGGGGATATTGCAATCACATAATACGTACTGGCAAAATTGTCTTCTGAGATATTATCCTTTGTATGATATATCCACTTTGAGAAAGATGCAAGAGGAAGAACGTGAAATTGTTAAAGGCAACAACAATTGAATAGTCCATTTCATTGTATAGAATAGAACCCCAATCACTGACCAGGAGCATAACCATTTCTCTTCGGATTGTGGAAAATTAGGATTCAAAATCGATATCATAAAGATAGATGTGTTACACCAGCCTGCAACATAGGAAGGTCTAATATACAGCATACCGGCACAGTAACTGGCCACACCATCTTGGACACGGCCAATTTCACCTATCTCAGTATTTTACTGTCACGTGCAGTCGACATTGATAAAGAAACCATTGCCAAAATTGCTCAAGTTTGCGTAGTCTTTTCACAGACAATACCAAAATATATCGGGCGTGGTGGGTGTGTGCGCAAAGGCATCAGTCTATTACCAAACCTAAAAGTCTACCAAACCATTATGTTGTTTTTCCTGATGCATACCAAGAAGTTAAACGTGTACTGCCGGAGGAAACTCAAGAGGATAAGATGGCAGAACAGGCTCTCATGTACTGAGGTTTTCACAAGCTTTCCACGCATCCATACTCAGCTGATGAAATCACCAATTAAATGGGCAGGTCACGTCACCAGGATATCAGAAGTATGACTACCAAAGGATATAGTCTACGTTGAACTGAACTAGAGACAATGCTCTCAATAACGTTAAATTAAACGCTTGAAAGATTCCATCAAGTCATTCTTGAAACACTTCAGAATTGATCATGATTCATAGAATCATTTCGAGCAGGATCGCTACACCACACCTTTCGCAGTCGCTCTGTAGCTACAGAAGTTGTGATGGGGCGATTCGCAGGGAAAGTGCAGAAGCACGGTCATTGTAAATCTCAGAATGTAATATAACTCCAAGTGGTATATTCTGTCCAGGACGTGACAAACAGTTCAAACTACAAATTGTCCTGATTAGTCACTCACGTATTCACAAAAACCAAATCAGCTAGTCTTACTATGGTCATCTTTGAACTCGAAGGACGAACACCAACAATGCTAAATTGAACATCAGCTTTATTTATCACTTTATTCTGCGTTACACATTAGAAATTAAGATAAATGATCTATTGGATACGATCTTGGACTGTCAAAACAAATCCGGAGTGCCATGTAATACAAATACGATTGTACAAAATTTGTAAATAAACTGACATCTTGCTCATATATGTGTTAAGACAATGTTTAATTTACACTTAGGTTTTCAACAGAAAGCAGACTACCGAACAGTAGAAAACATAACTGCAGCAAACGATGAGTAAAGTACATTAAAGTACTTCAGCCCTCTGGTATTATGGTAACTTTCCCGCCTCCATTTGACAAATAATATTTAATGCACAAAATATCGACTTGTTAGAAACATAATATTTTAGTAGATGGGTAATCTATCTATCTATCTATCTATCTATCTATCTATCTATCTATCTATCTATCTATCTATCTATCTATCTGTCTATCTATCTATCTATGAATGAATGAATGAATGAATGAATCAATCAATCAATCAATCAATCAATCAATCAATCAATCAACGTATAAATAATGTTTTATAATATCCTGTACGTACTGGACAATGTCTTCGAATGAAAATTACAACGATGTTACTTTGTTTTTAATCAGGATCTGGGAATGATTTAACCTGTATAAGATCTTCTGCATGAATACATTTATAATTTTCAAATTTGATTCCTTCCCTGCCCATGAACATTGTCAAAATAATTTACCATTTATTTACATAACTTAATTGTTAGTATGTGCATATCTCTACCAGAAAGGAATTTGATTACAAAGTTGTAGTGGCGCTGTGAAGTGACATAAGCGGCAACGAACCAGACAAGTCAAAAGTTTAATTGGCAATTTATCTTAAAGTTGAAGCAGTACATTTTATTAAGTCAGAACCACATTGGCATCATAATCTAGAACTTATATCTTCCGCTAAAACTAATATTTTCAATTAGTTATTAAAGATATGAATTGAAATATTCTATATAACCTCCACTCACCTTTTTGTGTTACAGCTATTAACGTCTCACAAACCTATAGGATAACATGTATTAAGGTCTCACAAACCTATTGGATAACATATTAACGTCTCACAAACCTATTGTATACCATATTTGAACGTCTCATGCATATGTTGAAGAACTGAATAACATATATTACGTCTCAGTCACCTTCTTGAATAACATGTATTACATCTCAGTGGCATCGCTAGGATATTATGTCCCCTGTCGATGACACTATGCAAATCTTATCGATGTGTCCATGCCGACTCTATAATGTAAAGACTAAGTAATTCATGAAACCAATAATTTGTATACTCTTGTTATATGGTAGCCACGTACCTGATCTTTCTCGTCTTTTTGGATAGGATTTATTGCGTTTCCATCGCCTTCTTGGATAACAAGCATTACGTCTCACTCAATCTTCTCAGTTTAGGCAAACGTAATGTTCTGAAAATAAATATCGTTTCAATAAATTGAAAATGTATGTGCTCTTGGTAAATTAAATGTGATGTAGAAATATTAATTGCATAGTTTATTCTTAAGCTAGCTTTTTGTTTTATTCTCAGTTTCCCCTTACGTGCAATTTATGCTAAAACGGAAGACTTGGTCATCTAGTTTACATTAGTTTGATACTATCACTAACTTTGTATTAATTCTTTTACTTGATAATCCTTTCGTATTAATCTAAGGCACATGCGAACTTTTTTTCAAGGATAGCACTGTTAAGTACGGAATCATAAATTGTAAAATATAATCTATACATCGTCAAGTCTGATTCTTTTAAAGAAAAGTAAAACAATAACGTCTATATATAATCTTTTTGGAAGCCTAAACTTACGTTTCTGCCAACAATTAGTACTTCATTCCCTTGATTACGCGCATATTAATTTTGTTTATACACAATAGACCGCTTTTATGGTGTTTGTTCAACTTGTAGACCCTTGCCGACTTAATTCAGCATAAATCTCTCTCATATTCGTTGTAATAATATACTGAATGTGGTTCTCATTGCTGTCTATTACATTTTCTTCCATTTCTAATTATCAATATTTAAATTACATGCTATGGAAAATATAGGCAGCTAGGACTAACGGGACAGGCAGCAGTTTTTTTTTTGTTAGATTGAAAGAAATTCATCATATACTATAGTTGCGCTGGGGTTAGGACTCGAGTGATGTCAGTCAAACACACCTTATAGTGAATTCCTATAAACATTTTTTGATGATCGACTTTTCGGCACCTCCACTGGTTCTATTGATCAAAACCAAAATGCATGCTTTGTACGATACCCTCCGCATTTCATTTATCATGGCTGTGTATTATCGGTTTTGTTAAAATCAGGTCAACCTCTTCTTCGGTGACAGCGTTGTCGGGGAGCACTTTAGATATGTGGTGTACGATTGTGTTCATCTCTGTTTTAGCCAAGACACCGATGTCATTGAATTTTTAACTCTCATGGATATTCACCAGCCTAAAGCTGTCATCACAAGAGCTGTACATATGATTGTTGACAATATTACAGTTCTGGCCACACCAGTGTCAAAAGTCACATGTCAATACCATGTACAACCTTTACTGTCTGCTTGCAATTTTTGTATAGAGTGCGCCACATTTCATCGGTTGCCTTTAAGGAGGTTTCAGCCTCGCTATTCCTTTTAAGGGAAATATTGCTTAAATCATGGAATTTTGGACATATCATGCCATTATGATTCCTCTATGAGCAACGTGATATGAAATTTGAATTCGTCCGTTGATTTGATAAGTGTGCAAACCCACACCGATTATATGTACCTGCAAACAAGACTACGGCGATGTGAAACAAGATGACTGGTTTCCTTATATCTAGGGATTCTCAGATAGTATCATTATTATAAAACAGAAACATTAAGTCTTTTAGCCCCTGCAATCCGTCTCTCTTTTAATCCTCTATTATGGTGCAGTGAAGAGTATCCTTTTTAACTATAATTGCTGTTTTGTCCTGAATGACATGAGCTAACAAAGGATTTGAATAGTCCAACAAAGATGTCATGGCTACCAGTATAAATGGTGGAGGAAGAATCAGGGAAAAACAACACAAATGGCAATCTTTCTCACATACTTATATCGGCCGAAACAGAGACTCAAACTCACACAGTGGTGAGATGGCAGAGATCAGTAACGGTGAGCGCTTTAGATTGTTCCGCCACTAGCCTCTATCCCCCACTGCGATGTAAGTTTTTTATGTTCAAATGGCCATAGTACACAAGTAATTTCACTATATATTCTCTACATTTGTTTCTCAGTACTGAACTTTCCACTATGTGACAATCAATACAAATCATATGTTAATCTAAAAAACCTTCAAAGATGACTTATGGTTTAGTTCTTGTCAAGGGTTGACCTGCATTTTTTGAGAGGCTGAATTGTAAACAAAACACCAGGCAACGGAACACAGAATTCACTTCCGGATCATCACCATGACCTTATTACTCAATGTGCACTGTCGCCGAAATACACACAGACAACCACACCATAAGCTCACATTTTAAAGAATAAACAATTGCCTTTAAATCCTTACCAACAATGCCAAAAGCTGACTCTAGTATCACCACCAAATTTAGACCGGAAAAAGTGATCTAAAAATAGACTGGGACTACATTCGTGGATACTGAACCGGATTTTATTAATTGTGTACTGATTCCTGAAAGGGTCAATATTTTTGTCAAACTTTTTTTTTTGCATGCCACTACTATTTCAACTTCATACATAAAGTATTTTGAAATTTCCTTGCAAGCAAAACACGTGACAGCTATCAGAAAGTGTGTAGTGCTGGTGTTCTATAGGGATCCAATTGTTCTTAAGAAACCAAAACTAAATTTGCTATATCTTCCTTAATTATAGGAATTTTTCAAAGAAGGTAAAAACCTAATTGTAATACTTGATAAGGCCTATCTGAAAATATTCTTGAAATTAAGAAATATTGATATATTAAATTTTAATAAAAATTTAAATAAATATATAAATTTTAAAAACTATTTATTTTACAAAAATTAAATTTTCATACAAGTTATGACATTCAGTTTCACAAATTTAAGGCAGAAAAGTTGATTAATGAATGGTGTTTAACACAAATGGTAGTTTAGGTCTGTACAACTGATAATATTAATCCCAGGGGTACTGAAACATGATAGCTCACAGTGATTTTGACAGCCAATTACAATATGCCTATCCAGATTCATATAGGTGTACATACTAAAGAAACAATGAGAGGTGCTATGTTCCACATTTATTGTTTTAGGTACTTGGGCAGTTGTTTGTATAACTAATAACCCACTCAAATTTAAAGTTTTGATGGGACCATTACTATGTTTTATAGCAAATATGCATTCCATTTTAATGCCGATAACTACAAAAGTCAAGAATGCAATATGAAAATACAGTTTCAGGGAAGTTCCACCTTACTGAAAAATGATGTGAATCTCTGTCATGAAGATCTAAGCCATGTCTTTGAGATGCTGTATATCAGGGTACTAATATGAACTCATCTTGGTCACTTATAGCAGCAGACTGCACATGTTCTTATGAGACCTTGCTATCACCATTGGGCTACTGGAGAGCTTCCAAAATGATACAACTCTAATACTTTGTTCCAGATACCAGGCTAGACCTGAAAAGATATAACATGTTTCACTTAATTCTAAAAAAACAGAAAGATGTAGGCAAATGAAGTTAAAATGTGTTAGAAATGGTGATTTCAAAATAACATTAAGGTTGCAAATAGGGTTAAAAAAAAAGGTAAATTTGATAGAGTAACACTCAAAGATGTGAAGCAATGGGCATGTATTAAAATGACAAATGCATCCTAAAAATAGATGAAGTTTCTACAAGCATATTTAGCCATTTACAGGTTAAATAACTAATCAGGTAAAGTGTGTATCATAAAGTTTAAGGCAATGTTGGAACGGTGAGGTTTGATCATTGGTGCAAACATTGATACATACCAGTATAGTGGAAAGTCAAATGTTAATGTACCAAATTAAAATTTATTACTATATGCAATCCTATTCATGAAGGAAAAACAATTTTAGATATTGCAAGTGAATATAGCAAAATGTGACCACACAGATCAACTATAGGTACCAATAGATCCTATATCATCAACTAAATGTGAAATTTTCATCCCGAAAACTTGTAAACAAGGATGGATTTTTGCATATGTGGGACATATGCAATGTACTTGGTAACATCACATGTGCAAACATGATTCAAATAATCTGTTTGAACATTTTTAGTCTATTTTTAAGAGTCTTGGCTACCAAGTTATTAAGATCAATGATTCAATGATTCAATGGAATCAGATATCAGCTGATGCTGCAATACCCCCCTCTGTCAAAGTACCAAATTGAAATGTGTTACCATACAGAGGCATATTCATGATGAAAATAACATCTTGGGATATTTTAAGTGCACACAGTCAAAACTGAGCCTTACAGATTCACTATAGGTACTATGTCAGCCTAACAATGTCAACTTTTGATTCCAAACATTACAAAATATATGCATATTTGATCATGTCAGCTATGTAACCATGTTAGGATCAGTTGTAGAAAGTTAAATTCAAATAATCTGTTTGAATATTACTTATGTAATCTTTAAAGTGTCAGATAACAAATATTATTAGTCATTAATAAAGCATAAAGCAAAATGGATCATGAGAATTCTCACAATATCGTCTGGGCCACAATGCTGCACTACATCAATCAACATCTTAAAGAAACTGAACACTAAAATGGAATGCATTCTGTGTTCAACTTACATCATTTTGCTTTTTTCTTACATGCAATGGTAAATATACCTGGTTAAAGTATATTTTACACCCTCTGACCTGTATTTCATTCTCTGACAGCTTAATATGATTTTGTGGAGAACTTAAACAGGTTCTAGTATAAAGTCTTCATCTCTGTCCTCTCACTAAATACCCTATAACTATGTTTATAAACAATTACTGATAGCTATAAAAGCAGATAGGTGTTACTCAGGAAGTCACCCCATCATAAACACATAAATTAACTGTTTGAACCCCAAATAAATAGTTTCAATGACCTAAAGGTACAAAGCAAAGTAGAATTTTGTCTTCATGTATTTTAAATGTGGGTCTCATTTTGACTAATAAAGATATTTTCTCTGATCAAATTTGACAAATATCCATCATTTGAGCTTGTATATGGTGTAGGAGTATATATATGCTGATATATTTTCATATCATTCCAAATAAATATTATATATGTGTATACATGGTGGAAAAATTTTATTTTTTAATTGTTTTTTAAATTTCATTTAAATTTTTAAAATTAAAATTATATTTTTATTTTTAATTTCACTTTTATATTTATATAATCAATATACATAACCTATTAAAATTTCATGTGTATATCATTAATAATAAAAATTTTATATCAGTTTCAAGTTTTTACTGACAGGCCATAGTACACAATTAATTTAACTATATATTCTCTACATTTGTTTCTCAGTACTGAACTTTCCACTGTGTGACAATCAATACAAATCATATGTTAATCTGAAAAACCTTCAAAGATGACTTTACGGTTTAGTTCTTGTCAAGGGTTGACCTGCATTTTTTTTTGAGAGGCTGAATTGTAAACAAAACACCAGGCAACGGAATACAGAATTCACTTCCGGATCATCACCATGACCTTATTACTCAATGTGCACTGTCGCCGAAATACACACAGACAACCACACCATAAGCTCACATTTTAAAGAATAAACAATTGCCTTTAAATCCTTACCAACAATGCCAAAAGCTGACTCTAGTATCACCACCAAATTTAGACCGGAAAAAGTGATCTAAAAATAGACTGGGACTACATTCGTGGGTACTGAACCTGATTTTTTTATTAATTGTGTACTGATTCCAACTATCATGATGTTATTGAAGCAGCAGTTGTAGTTGCTCCTCTTCTGAGCTGACTTCATCTGGATCCCATTTAAAAGCACCATACTCTTAGGCGAAGCATTCCGTACGGATTAACCCAGTTTCCATGTCGTAGCACCAGTTTTTCAGACAATCATGGTATCACCAGCGTTAATATATTTTTTGATGAATTCCGTTGACACACTGCCATCTCACGAATTATAATCGAAGACTTTAACGTGTTAAGGTAAAAACGCCGTCTGGTTTGGTGAGGTCTCCTGTAGCAATTTAGGACTCACGCTACTAATTCAGTTCCCATAGTAAACCTATGCAAACATCATGATATTAAAGATTCAATGACTTACAATTTCTGAGTGCCCATAAATTAACTTATATTTATCAGTTTAGATGAAACTTGGATGTCAGATTCTGTGTAGAGAAATGGATATGAGCCACGGAAATTTCTGGACCCGCTTGTCTTTGAAACAAGTGCTTTCTATTCCGCACCAAAGCGTCAGAGGCTAATTTTAGTGATGAGTCGTCCAAACTCAAGACTGTCAAGGGACTGGAATTTCATCAATAAAACAAGGTCTCTAGTTTGTTTCACTTACAACTCGGATAAGCTCTCAAGATATTCTTTTTCCTAAAACATAACTTACATTATTAACCAAACCTGGCCAGCCAAACCCATATATACTCTATTAAATGTTCACCCATTTGCAGGCTGTCTCCAATTATTCCATACCATTAGTACCTTGTGTCCTGGAGAACACGACTAGATCATTTGTGTATGAGTTAATGGCGTGGCTCTTAAAAGCTGCTAGATCGGCCTTGATTATGTACATCGATGGGTCATTGGGAGTGGTACGGCTTGAAATAGCATTGTGTCTATACTATATGTTTATATATCCCTCAAACAATTTCACCTACCAAAGAAAAGTCTCCAAGAGAAAGCATAATTAAGAACAGAGATATGTACAATGCTTTCAAAGATTTGAGTTGACACCAACATGTCTCGTTTCAACATTTCTTCGAAACAACGACTTCCTTGGTCCACAACCCCACGTGACAACTGTGAACAACAGATGACATGCATGGTTTTGAGTGATTGATGTACTTTTTTATCAGAAAGAAAACTGAAAGTACAATCAGCAGAGAAAAAGTCCATTTGAATAATGTTTATTCATTTTGCCCTGTACTGTAACTCTATGAAGGTAAAGGCGGACCTGCGGTAGAAGAAAAATTAAAATATATTTCTGCAAATCATCACTCTATAAGGAAAGTATGTGCTAATTCAAAAACAGTAAACGATGTATGTGTTAGAGTAAAAACACACATTTCCAAAGTAAAAATAAGTGGTTGCTATGCAATAAATAAACGTTAACGATAGATGACATTAGTGAAATCGGTTTCAATTGCAAATTATTTTGCGTACATTTTAATTACTCAATGCTGAAGCACGAGTAATGCGTGATTTTGTCTGAGAACGCATATACAGAGGGAAATTGATAATAACTCTCCTTTCATCTGGTTTGACTGAGATCTGGCCAAAGCAAACTTGCTTAATTCGAAAATAACACACCCTGACTTTTATATGTATTTATATTATCTTCTCGCCAACAAAGATGAATCATAATACAGTAAAGGCATTCTAATTCGCAAAGGAAACGATTTACACAATAAGAAGAAAAGATAAATACAAACTAGATGTCAGCTTAGTGTATGACATACAACATAGCAAAGAAATTGCGGTTCAGGAATGCTTTGATATACTTATTTATCTGTGTGTTATCATTGCTCTGGTTTGCGTTAAATATGACCACGAAGTTTGAATGGAAATGCAGATCCGCCCAGTTATGGGAAACTGTGCGACAATTAAATTTAACCATAGGATGCAATTGTCAATTGTGGTTTAAACAACAAAAAGTAATTGATTTTAGCTGACGAATGTACTCTTTTGATGGAAAATATTCAGATGAAAATGAACTCTTATTCAAAACATGTTCTTCCATTATAAAGAATAAACCTTTCCGCAGAATAGTCTTTAGATTGGTCTGGAATCGATCACGATTCAGACTGATGTTGATATTAAGTGTTCGCATGGAATCAAAACCAGACCAATAATGAAACAAACAAATTATAATGAAACAAACTAACGCAAGTATGCATTCGTTTTACTACTGCACATCTGCAAGGGAAGGAGAGATCGGAGATAAGGTTACATTTAAATATAAAAATTTGCACGAATTACATTTGTAGTGAAATCAACTTAATAGCACATGAACCTAGCCCGATACTAAATGTTAAATAAACAGGTGCAGAAATTATTCACTCGTTAAATTCTTTCTGCAAAGTACGAATTTATAAACCGTTTCTTGTACAATATGCTCTGAACGAAAATTAGGATCCTGTGATATGCATGATAAAAAAAAAATATTTGCAAATATTTTAATTGGTGATTTGAAACATTCCGCTATGTTTTTGCTGTCTTCAATAAAAAGGAAAGAGCCTAATACCGATACCAAAATTACACTTGCAGCGAATATTCTATGTTTTGCGAATTCATTTTCTACCATCATTCGTCGAGTCCCGTTAGTTAAGTTATCATTAATCTATATTAACAGATCTCCGTTAAATTTAAAACTTTTCATTTTAAGTATTATTCTATTATGCCACACACTATCAAAGACTATGTATGTATCAAGAAATATGACGCAAGAAATTTCATTGAAGATATTTAAATAAATATTTGAATGGTTAGGCAAAAAACCAGATTGATATATGTGAACAGGACTATAGAAAAGAAACACCCGGGCCACTCCAAGTTCTTGTTCAAACAAAATTTTTCTTTTATAAAACTAAAAAATGTTCGGCTTTGGTCCCCTAACCGGCCCAATCCCCGGAGACATATTCCCAGTCGCCCTCACCAAACCACTGTTGGCCTTGTATGTAAGTAAAATCATTTCATAGAAATAATTATGCATATTTTTTATAAGCCCATCTTTCGATAATTATACTAATATTATTCAAAAGGAATATAGGTCTTTAAGTGGATTTATTCGATTTTACCATCTTTCTATAATGCTGGTGGCAAAATGGCCATATCCCATTTGTTTGGACATTTATACATATTTATTTATAATAGAGAATTTCTAATATTTTGCAAGCAGGAATATTTGACAGGAAACTTTTTCTATTTTAGAATATGAAAATTGCATTTATAATCTCTCTCTCTCCCTCCCTCCCTCCCTCTCTCTCTCTCTCTCTCTCTCTCTCTCTCTCTCTCTCTCTCTCTCTCTCTCTCTCTCTCTCTCTCTCTCTCTCTCTCTCTCTCTCTCTCTCTCTCTCTCTCTCTCTCTCTCTCTCTCTCTCTCTCAATTAACCCAATTTGATTCACTGTGTTGATATTTAATCTCCAAGAAAGGCAACTCTTTTATGAAATCTTCAATTGGGAAATTGAGCATGTAGGTTTGATTTTTCAAATTTTAAATGAACAAATTCTGAAGCATTTTAATGGAGTGAACAACAGTTGATAGAATAATACTTTCGTAATAAATTATCGTAGAGTATTAACAATGATAGTGATCCAATTTTTCAGACAGACATTCGTCTTGGTTTCGAAAGAAATTTCGTTTCACGGCCTGAATACAGTACAAACTAAAACTAATTAATGTACTTCTTAGAAATAGTTTTAACTAACTCATTTCACAGCAAACATATTCAAGATCTTGCCTTTCTTCACAGTGTATGATTTTCTAAACTATAATTCATTTATCACCTTCAAACTGGATTTTATTGCTTCGACATATTTGGGAACCCTCACAATTAGATCTTGTATGTTTTCCTGAAAAATGACATTAAGGCGAGTTTCCGTATAGCGGATTGTGTGGAATTCGTATAGTTAAATGCGAGATCATCAACTTTATTTCTGCTAGTTATGACAATTAGATTAAATACTAACTTCATTTATTTCAAAAGTTGGACCTCAATTAAGATGTACGGGTCAAGGTAAGAGTTTCGCTGCAAATTTTCAAAATTGCATCGGATGTCTTTGAGAGGTGCATTGTAAAATTGGACACACACTGTTTTCTCCAAGACTGTTATAGATCTGCAAGTATTTCCACCAACATGATTGGTGTAGAGTTCTGTTTTGCAATTGAGGCCAACTATCGTTTCACTTTGAAATTATGAATTTTGTTCGTCTAAATGTTTGATTTTGTTGTCTTTCTCAGCAAATACTAAGGACAGAGTTGAGGAAGATTGGCTAAAGGTTTAATAAATTGTAGATTTCATTATTTATCTGCTGAACTTTACCATTTTATTAGATCCGATATTCATTTCCATTCTCCCATTCCACTTAGAGATTTATTCGGTAACCTTTTATGCGAATCATATCAGTGTAATGAGCTGCTGCTTCTCCGTTCCGTCTAGATTATGCTCATCAAAATGCTTGGGCATATTAGTAAAAATAAATATGTATATGCAAACTAAGTGTCAAAATTGCATTGATCCATAACTTTGCACATTATAAAAAGTTGCACTGCCAATACCTCATGGACAAAAATGTGGATGTATCGCAGTCAGATCTTATAAGGGACACAAAATGTACTGTAAGCAGTCAGAACTTATGAGGGACACAAAATGTACTGTAAGCAGTCAGAACTTATGAGGGACACAAAATGTACTGTAAGCAGTCAGAACTTATGAGGGACACAAAATGTACTGTAAGCAGTCAGAACTTATGAGGGACACAAAATGTACTGTAAGTAGTCAGAACTTATGAGGGACACAAAATGTACTGTAAGCAGTCAGAACTTATGAGGGACAAAAAATGTACTGTAAGCAGTCAGAACTTATGAGGGACACAAAATGTACTGTAAGGAGTCAGAACTTATGAGGGACACAAAATGTACTGTAAGCAGTCAGAACTTATGAGGGACACAAAATGTACTGTAAGCAGTCAGAACTTATGAGGGACACAAAATGTACTGTAAGCAGTCAGAACTTATGAGGGACACAAATGTACTGTAAGCAGTCAGAACTTATGAGGGACACAAAATGTACTGTAAGCAGTCAGAACTTATGAGGGACACAAAATGTACTGTAAGCAGTCAGAACTTATGAGGGACACAAATGTACTGTAAGGAGTCAGAACTTATGAGGGACACAAAATGTACTGTAAGCAGTCAGAACTTATGAGGGACACAAAATGTACTGTAAGCAGTCAGAACTTATGAGGGACACAAATGTACTGTAAGCAGTCAAAACTTATGAGGGACACAAAATGTACTGTAAGCAGTCAGAACTTATGAGGGACACAAATGTACTGTAAGCAGTCAGAACTTATGAGGGACACAAAATGTACTGTAAGCAGTCAGAACTTATGAGGGACACAAAATGTACTGTAAGGAGTCAGAACTTATGAGGGACACAAATGTACTGTAAGCAGTCAGAACTTATGAGGGACACAAAATGTACTGTAAGCAGTCAGAACTTATGAGGGACACAAATGTACTGTAAGCAGTCAAAACTTATGAGGGACACAAAATGTACTGCAAGCAGTCAAAACTTATGAGGGACACAAAATGTACTGTAAGCAGTCAGAACTTATGAGGGACACAAAATGTACTGTAAGTAGTCAGAACTTATGAGGGACACAAAATGTACTTTAAGCAGTCAGAACTTATGGGGGACACAAATGTACTGTAAGCAGTCAAAACTTATGAGGGACACAAAATGTACTGTAAGCAGACAAAATTTATGAGGGACACAAAATGTACTGTAAGCAGATGTGGAATCTCTATTTCTGGCTTCCTCACCTACTGCTATTACACCTGACCGACCTGATTAAAGACAAGTCATTTTTGGGGGGAAAACACGGCCTTATTTACAATGAATTACAATTTGAGTTGAAGGCTCGATACTCGTCGCGGTTATTATTAAAAGATCCAATAGCCTCAGTACTCGTCGGAATCATTAAATGTGTCAAATACAAGGACCTCAATAGTTGCCGTGATCATTAAATGTATCAAATACAAGGACTTCAAACACTTGTCATATCATAAAATATATCAAATACAAGGATTTCAAACACGTGTCATGATTATTAAATATATCAAATACAAGGACTTCAAACACTTGTCATGATCATTAAATATATCAAATACAAGGATTTCAAACACGTGTCATGATCATTAAATGTATCAAATACAAGGACTTCAAACACGTGTCATGATCATTAAATATATCAAATAAAAGGACTCCAAACACGTGTCGTGATCATTAAATGTATCAAATACAAGGACTTCAAACACGTGTCATGATCATTAAATATATCAAATAAAAGGACTTCAAACACGTGTCATGATCATTAAATGTATTAAATACAAGGACTTCAAACACTTGTCATGATCATTAAATGTATCAAGTACAAGGACTTCAAACACTTGTCATATCATAAAATATATCAAATACAAGGATTTCAAACACGTGTCATGATTATTAAATATATCAAATACAAGGACTTCAAACACTTGTCATGATCATTAAATATATCAAATACAAGGATTTCAAACACGTGTCATGATCATTAAATGTATCAAATACAAGGACTTCAAACACGTGTCATGATCATTAAATATATCAAATAAAAGGACTCCAAACACGTGTCGTGATCATTAAATGTATCAAATACAAGGACTTCAAATACGTGTCATGATCATTAAATATATCAAATAAAAGGACTTCAAACACGTGTCATGATCATTAAATGTATTAAATACAAGGATTTCAAACACGTGTCATGATCATTAAATATATCAAATAAAAGGACTTCAAACACGTGTCATGATCATTAAATGTATTAAATACAAGGACTTCAAACACGTGTCATGATCATTAAATATATTAAATATAAAGACTTCAAACACGTGTCATGATCATTAAATGTATTAAATACAAGGACTTCAAACACTTGTCATGATCATTAAATGTATTAAATACAAGGATTTCAAACACTTGTCATGATCATTTTATCAAATACAAGGACCTCAATATTAATTATAATCATTAAATTGATCTAATATAAATTTATCCTCACGATTATTTTTACGAAAAAAAAGGCATCAACATTCATCATCATTATTATTACCAAATAAAATTACCTCCATAAAAATCACGATATTTATTAGCAAATATCAAGGTAGGTATACTGTACATATTAAACCAATTTTATAGTTTACATTTTATGTGACATTAAAGGTTTTAAATTCAAAGAGACAATTCGCTTTTAGAGGAAATGGCGAAACGTCACTATTTTCTTCTGTTGTTAAAATGATATATTTCTTAAAAGAAATAAGTGATTAAAATAGAAAAACTAAAATTTGCTAGATTACTGGTATTCTACAGAAAATCATTTCGGTAAAGACTATCTTGGTAGCATTATCTTTAATTATTATTCAAAAGTTCAAGATTTACATACAGCTCTGATCCTTTTTCCTCTTCCACTCGACATATTTTTACACATTTTTGTGAATTACAGCGAGTGAGAGAGAGAGAAAGAGTATATATGTGCGTGTGTGTGAGAGAGTGAGTAAGGAGAGGTGATTTGAAAAACAAACTGCATCTTGTTTGAGTCATCACAAAATCGGTATTTTATTATGTTTTCGATATTTTCTTATATATATATATATATATATATATATATATATATATATATATATATATATATATATATATATATATATATATATATATATATATATATATATATATTTGTAAAACATATTATGCGTATTTATGCATCATGCCCTTATAATTTGAGGTATGTTTTATCACAGAAATATCACGTGTCTAACGGGATTATAGAGATACATGATTCACTAATTAAAACAGAATTGCTGTTTTCACAATATATCAAAAATGTTCTAACTTTATCATTGTATCTAAAATAATAATAACTTATTTTATTCCATTAATGCATATACGACTTCTGATATGCTGAAATGTGTACGGTTGTGTTTTGTTTTGTATATTGTTCATATTTGTATCTGTTGACCCATATAATTAACATATTCATTTTAAATCTATGAGTACGTGTGCGAGCATACTTGAATGTGCGTTAAGCGATATCATTTTTAACAGTTTTTTAATAACATAACCGATTATGATAATTTAGGACCACAAGGCAGATGGGTCTGTCATTACCAAATGCACTATCCTCGTTAAATACATTATTATTATTATTATTATTATTATTATTATTATTATTATTATTATTATTATTATTATTATTATTATTATTATTATTATTAATTTCATTATTAATTTTATTATTATGATTATTTTTATGATTATTATTATTATTATTATTATTATTATTATTATTATTATTATTATTATTATTATTATTATTATTATTATTATTGCTGTTGTTGTTATTGTTGTTGTTGTTATTAAGTGTACTTTTTTAATTTATTAATTATGGCGTTTAATGAATAACTGTGTGCTCTTTGTGCACACTGAGACAAGCAGAGCAGCATAACTCTTGTTATATTGCTTACATATACTTTCCGTAAATCAAAACTTATCAACTGAGGATTCATAAATTAGTTCTTTTTTAAAATAAGTAATAAGAACTCATGAATAAAAGAACAAGTTTAAGACGTTACGGCGTGTCATTTTTTTTTGCGAACCTAAGGAGTAGTTGTTAAGTTTGCCAGTCAAGTGAAAGCTGGCAAGTTCTCATCGTTTGTATTGTCGTTTGAAGAATTATGAACAAGCACAAAGATAATGTGAAAGCCGTTGGGTAGAAGGTGATGATGCAATAATTAGCATTATTTTGAGTCGAGTTTGCATCGTATCGCATATCCGAATTAAAAACAGGATACTAAGTATATCGTATCACATCAGTAATACTTGATCAATATTTTAAATAGTTCTGAGTGTTTAAAGACACCACTTAATGACCTGAAAAGAGAAAACAAAATACAATTATTGGATGGCCACATTTACAGTGAGAATGAAAGAGGATGCACCAGAGAGAAAATTGAAGTTACATGAAAACGTCTTTCAGACAACAACAAAATACATTAATTCAATTACTCCAGAACAAATCATTTGCGTGCAAAAACAAGTTCCACAAATAGTGTGTGTGTATTTTATATATATATATATATATATATATATATATATATATATATATATATATATATATATATATATATATATATATATATATATATATATATATATATATTTATATATATATATATATATATATATATATATATATATATATATATATATATATATATATATATATATATATATATATATATATATATATATATATATAGAGAGAGAGAGAGAGAGAGAGAGAGAGAGAGAGAGAGAGAGAGAGAGAATTTACGTTTAGAACTATAAATAGACACATCAACCTAATTTACTTATTATTCCGGTAAATCAATAATATGAGCTGTTTTTCCTCTATGAAACAGCCATTCATTTCCAAACGTTTGAGTCTACGGATGTAAATTGCTTGTAATTAGTAGGCCGGAAGGGTGTATGGTTTGGTGTTTTATGGCACAGTTTGACGAGTGGGTATTTGGTACCGAGGCAATTCGAATGGGTCTTGCCGCAACCGTTCAGATGGAGCGCAGAACCAGCCAATGTTATAATAGAATCCCGTTTCTCTAATTATATTTGTTCCTAAATTTGCATCATCAGTTTGGTCTAAGGGTGGCGCAGTAGATTGTTTTAATTAGCGTTATACTCGCAATACTAGTATGCAAGGGCGATTTCAAGACAGCTCCGTAGGTATATAGCAGATCAATGACGATTATTATCCATACGTATTTTGCATACAGCCATATCATTGTCAACGTGAATGTCATACCATCACACAATACAAAAATGCTGGATATACATCAAATATAAACTTCTCTCAAGGCTTTGCATACCAGGATACATTATTCACCGGTCAACTACTATAATCCAGGAATAAGAAGTCATTAACTGTCTTTTAATGTCACCTCGGATATTATATTATTTGTAAAAGCTTGTCACTGAAAATTGGACCCGAAGACTCGGAATCAAAAAGGTCCTTGCCATAAAGACTGTAGCATATATGGATGGAGATATAATAAATCCAACAGATTTTTACAATTGCCCCATGATACACAATCAATATTGTTTGGTGAATAAAACTGAACTACATTAGTACCTTATACGAATTACATATAATTGTATGTTTATCCATTTCAATATGACAATTGTACATGTAAAGGAAAATGAATAGTTATGTAACTATAGCAGAAAACAGGAATACTTTTAACAGCGTCTCTTCCTCTCTCTCGCTCACACACACACACACACACACACACACACACATACATACACATATAAGAGAAACCGTAAATTAAGCTTCCGTTATGTAAATAATTTACACCAGTGGAATTCTTTAAAATAATATACTGCCATCGGTTCTTATAAAATCAACTGTCCGCTATTAAAATGTAAATGCAATAATAATGTCTCTTATGATAAAGACCTTCTTCTATGACACACAATTGCTAAATATTTTTGAAAATAAAATAATAGTAACATGATGTTTCCTCAATTTTGTTTACTTTGCTATTGGTGATATTTGTGTTACCCTCATATTCTAAGTTGACTTTTAACGTGCGATGGTTGGTGTATTTCTTCACTCAAATCACATTGCTTATATATTGTTTCGTATATGTAATTAAATTGCATGTGGTTTTTTAAATTCATTTTTATTTTAATTTTGTTTAACTTTATTTTACTATAATTTTAATTTTCATTGGATTTGAATCTCTTTTACAGAAAGTTCACTTGACCTAAATAGAAAGTAGCAGTTATTTTATCATTATTTTAGCAGAACTTGGTTCGCAAACTCGCAAACACTAAAATGATTAAAATGATTGACTTTTCCCAAATGTCATGTTAACCATGTTAACGTGTTAACCATATTATTAACAGTTTTTATTAGTCATTTCTAGCGTAAAAACCTGTTTTTAGATAGAGCTATTCTAAGATACGTGACAAATGACATTTTTTAATTGCGATGTTTAAGTTAAAAAAATCACTTAGCCTGTCACGTGAACTACCATGTGATCTAAAATCTAGGCTTAAAACATCAAATTGGTATTAAATTTATTCA
>JAEAOA010001155.1:1469487-1499487 GCA_016746295.1 Potamilus streckersoni
GAATCGTACCCATGTTTGTATGTTTCCAAATCAGAAGCTATATAGTAATAAAGTCTCGATTTTCTTGTTTTGTTTGTGCAATCGTCGTTTGTTGCCTTGCGAAATTGCGATCTTGAGAAAAGAAGATGTAGATTCCGAATATCGCTTCGGGTGGTTGCATACAGGGCTTGTTGGTAAATATTTCACACTCATTAAACTGGTTATTATCAATTACAAACTTTAGCTGTTTATCTAAGGGTTTTGTCTAATTAAATTATTTTGATGATTTATTTGAGTTTAGATATGTTGGCGCCAAAACTTTAAAGAAAAATATATGCATTAAGTTACCAAAGTTGATTACTTTTTGAGCGTACGTATGGAAATATCTTAAATGATTTTTGATAAGTTTTGATAATAGTTTAAAGGTTCCGCACAATATTTAAACTGCAATTCGAATTTAATTATCGAAATTTTTAGAGCAGAACAAGGTACTAACCAATATTCCAAATCAGGCGATAGATGTTTCCCCAATTTAACAAGTCCCTTTTTTTCAATATATTAAATATTCCATGGCTATCATAAGATGTGCAACTCTTTAAACTATTCACCAGAGAAATATTTAAGATTTCCTTCCCTTATATCATGTCTTGTCTCTTAAAGATGCGATAAATTATTTTAGGGTGTAAAATGTAATTATTTAGTATCGTTCTTCCGACTAAGAATACAATTGTTTTATCATTTGAAAGTATATATTCCCTTTAGCATCCACAAGTACAATTTAAATTTTTAACAAAGGTTATATTTGGTGTAATGAACGGTAGCAACAGCTGGTTTGATAACAGCACGCATAAAGATAAACACAGCGATTGGCTACAAGGGTATGGTACATCATTTTATATAATAAAAATGTAGAATACTGAATGAAATCTATATATAATAAGAATATGTAGCTATAAGCTATAGCATTTATCACACAATAAAGAGAAGAAATAAATTTGTTTTAAAAGTTTTAAAAGCTAATTAAGTTTTACAAGAAAAGTTCATCGATCGAGTAAGATCTATTAAGTTTTTGTTGTTGTTGTTGGGTTTAACGCCATTTTTCAGCACACCATAGGCTATTCATGGCGGCCATTATTAATGGTGGAGGAAGAAACCTGGAAATCACCGAAAAGAACCACCGAACAACGAGAAGCTACTGGCAAGCTTTCTCACATATCCACATTCGCCGAATCCTAGTCTCGAACTCACGCAGTACTCTGTATCAATGATATACCACGAGATGTATAAATTTTTCATGAAAAGGAAACGAAACTTGCTGAGTTTCTTTTTAATTAAAACTTTAAACAACCAGTGGTATATCATTGAAACAGCGTACATACCTGTACATATATTTTATTTATATCGCATACAAATACATATATTTGCTCTTTGAACGGACTTCAGATTTACTAGGAGCATCTGTGTATTGACCGAGTGAATGAACTCCTCACATCCCCGAGTGTGTCCGCTACAAAGTGTAGGTTTATGCTTTTGTGACAATTCACAATCATCTTAGCATATTGATAAGTTGATTGTTTTCTCCTTAAGTTTCTATTTTTCTCACACAGATTAAATCAATATAATACATACTTATGATATAAACATGAAAAGTGGTTTTAATGATAAAAGTAGAGCACTACAAAAACACATGGTTAGCAACGCTATTCACCTGAACGCTGCCATTCACGTAACGACGCATGGAAATTAATGTGGAATATAAACTAAGCGAAATGTCTAACCAACAAGAGGTAATTAAAATATTTTAATATATTTACAGATGATCTAAGTCATTATTTTGCTCTAGTAATAGTACCACCAACAATAAACTCTCTCTCTCTCTCTCTCTCTCTCTCTCTCTCTCACACACACACACACACACACACACACACACACACACACACACACACATCCTTTGGTTGGCTTGACTTAACTTATACCATCATTCATCAAGTCCAGAGATATCGTCAGTTGAACAAACGAAAATCCTCTAAGTTTCTAATTTCATAGATTTTAGTCCGGATCATGCTACGATGAGAGAGAGAGAGAGAGAGAGAGAGAGAGAGAGAGAGAGAGAGAGAGAGAGAGAGAGAGAGAGAGAGAGAGAGAGAGAGAGAGAGAGAGAGAGAGAGAGAGAAATGGGGGTCTTTGGACATTTTCATATTTAATTAATAATAATTATGATTGAATTTTAGAACAATATAATATGTGTAACAAACAACAACAAAACATAACATTAAATACAACACAGTATGTGTACCACATACCCGATGAATTTTCTGCATAATGGCGACCCGGTTTGCAACTTTCTATTATTGATAGACATTGTAGATACATCCTAAGGAAATTGCACACGTATCGTTACGACAAACCATTTTGTTGTAGGTTACTTGGTGTAATTTCTATTTCAAGGTTTCAATCGAGCCCAAATTCATTCTATCTCTTACTCCACATATCTGCATAATTTCTTCGTTATGCACGAGAGTGGAGGGGGGGTGGAATAGATCAAAAAGGATTGTGACGAAAATGTATACCATATTGTATTCATTTAGAAAACGAGAATTAGTAATATTTTTATCGTTATTTTTATACGTCTTAAATGATTAATATGTATAAATTCATCATTGATCTTGAATCAACTGAAGACTGTCTTTAGAATGTTTACCCATGCGTATTAATGCGCCATGGGCAGATCACAATGTTATGCTAATTGTATTGTTATATGAAACTGCTTTATGCAAACACTTTCAATTCCATGTCATTTTTAATGTATGTAGGATATATATATATATATATATATATATATATATATATATATATATAGAGAGAGAGAGAGAGAGAGAGAGAGAGAGAGAGAGAGAGAGAGAGAGAGAGAGAGAGAGAGACGTACCTTTGCAATGACTTTTAGCTTCCTGGGACTCTTTATTTAATTCTTCTTTATCTTCAGAACAGTCAAGAATCTCCATCAGTTCTTTTGCATTAAATGTATTTTTGCCTGAAACGGTTGATGTACTTATTGTATTCTCATTAACTAATCATCAAGTTCATTAATTTATTTAATTTTGACGATATTTTGCAAAAGTAAAACAGTCCCTTCAAAACATATTTTTTGCTTGCGAATAAATTTGAAGGTCGAAGATAGACATAAATTGACCACGTCATGTATTTTATAATTTGCAAAAAAAAAAGAATCGTAATTATACAATATTTGGAATGACTTATCAAGAGCAGAACTGAACTTATTTTTCTTGTGTTAACCTTGCTTGATAAGGTTTGGTCCTTTATTTAAGTCATTGGTTGGTTAGTGTTGATATACTCAAATTATTTTAATGCAACTGAATTTGTTCTGCAATGTTTAATTTCTCTAACGTTTCTTTTATAATATATCCTTATATGAATTTTAGCAAGACATTCCTCTATTACCAGTCTAGTATTTTAATAATAATGTTTATGTGTATTATTCTGGAATTCTTTTGATCAGACTGACAATTTTATGTCGTCATGAAGTAAGTCCTGAAATTGACTCCAGCCTTTTCTCAATTTATGCTCAATGTATCCAAGCAACAAATTGCAAATATCGAATCACCATTGCATAATTAGTTAAGCAGATATGAATTTATTTGTGTTCTTGCAAGCAGATCAAACACCAGTAAGACAAAAGATTTCCCACCTTCTTCAGATTAAATATCCAAATTAGCTTAATACATACGCAATTTGGGAAAGTAGGGACTACAGAAATGAAAAGGTTTTTAGCTACGAATGTTATTTCTTCCATTTGATATCCCAAAACTGCGTATATACCCATCTGATTGGTTAAATAATCCACAGCCTTCTCGATATTGTCCCGTGTATATCCGAATTCTAATAGGCTCTGTACAGCAGCGCTTTTCATTGGATCTTCTGGTCTCTGGTCCTGAAACGATACCTAATGCCGAGTTGCTTATAATTTATCCTCCTAAACTTTCACTTCAGGAGAATGAAGAAAATAAAAAAAAAATAGGTAAGTAACTTATATGTTTCTATTTTAGTACAGCTGATTCCTATTCTAGTTTTATTCTAAGAAAAACAAACGATTGTTCTCAAATTTGGAATTTAATCGACCTGCAAGTAAGTAAAGTTTTTAAAATTTGCTAACTGGCTAAATCATTACATTTGTTTTTCTTTCTATTAAACATAAGTTGTCAGGATTTATTCACAATCCCTTACATCACCATTTAACCAGGTGTACACAGCATTTATTTAACGTGATGTTTTATCCTAATATTTACATATGTTTCCTTACGTAAACAAAAGACAACACACACACACATACGCGCACACACACACACATGCATTCACACAAACACGTACAATCACAAACATTATACACATAAAACGATTCATACAAACCCAAGATGTTTATAATGCCTGTTTCTTTTATACGAAGGTATGTTTAAATAACAAGGAAATCAAATCAAAGGATAACAAAAGGGTCCACTTTTTTCTTAAACTCATCACTTCTACTATTCATTTTAGCGACATATTTTTCCAGCCTTTTTATTATAAAACACAATCTTTATAACAGATAACATTTTGGAATATGTTATGCGAAACTTGCTCCGTATAAAACATTTTGCAAGCAAACTTGGGAAGTAGATAAGCTCATAAAAATTGTTTTTTTTTCTTCTATAAAAACATCTGTTCGCAAAATTTTAAAATCTCGATTATAGGTTTGGATCCATTTTACCAATAATTTCCAGAAATGTCCAATAGCATAACGGACGTAGAATAAGCAGTCCATTCCCTCCTTATAGAAGGTGCATTTATCATTATCACTTAATCTTTTCAAAAGCTGATTTGTGGCAATATTTCCATGCTTGACCATTCTATTACACCAATTACACACCCTAGCTCCTGGACAAAGTTTCAGATTGTGCATTCGCTCTTACCCCAAGAAACGAAGTTTCCCACTTTCAAAGAAACTTTATTTTCTCTTTTCACTTCACTTTTGTCATTGAGATAACGGCACAGTAATGTATAAAATTATTAGTATTTGTTGTTTGTATTATTTCATCAAAACTTAATAGAGATCCTTGTGCATCAAAAATGTGTTTAATAAGTACAACACCGTTTGTTCTCTACCTTGTGTATGACAGTGTTGTATATAATTACTAATTTAATAATATCCTGAGAGAAGTTTTTCTGAACAGTTGATGTTTCATATTTTGATTCTGATAAGGCTTATATAACCTCATGAAAAATATATTTTAATCTTTTCAGAGATTTCTTTCAATATGGTTTTTCCTAATTTTAATAACTATACCTCTCAAACTTCCAAATAATTATTCAGAAACCAGGTTTTGCCACAAACCATCTTCTTTCAGTATTAAGCGTCCAATCAAAAACCGTTTTATATAATACATAAATTAATGCCAGTGAATCATATTTAATCAATCCCCCTTCCTCAAAGGGAGCCATACGAATATCTCATTTTTGCTCTCTCGGTTTTGTCACCCCAAATGAACTTGAACAATAACGTATTCAGTTCATTTTCTATATGAGGTTGAGGACTTGGTTAAACAACAAAAAAGATGAAAACAAATTTTGGCAAATTCAAAGATTTTATCAAAGTAATTTTTCCAAAAAGGAACAAATTTCTTCTGCTCCTTCAGCCATGCAATTTCTTTACTTCCTTCAACTTTGTCAAATGATTAAATTTAACTATATCCTCCAAATTCAAAGAGCAATCTACACCCAGAATTCTAAAACTGGTTACTGACCAGTTAATATCGATTTCGGGACATATTGTCATTAGAAAATGTTTTATTTCCAATCCTAAAAGCATATGATTTCAAACCATTGTAGTGTAGATCAGATACCGATGCAAAGTCGGTTACAATCGGCATTGTTGTCTCCAAGGACAAAGAGGAACCGTCTAATAATAAAAAGTCTTGTCAGCATACTTCCCTAATTTTAACTCCAATTCATCATAGAAAATGCCTGTGATATTTGTCGTCTTTATTTAGTTCTATTACAGGATGTTCATTTCCTATTGTAAATAAGTAATGTGATAAAGAGTCTCCTTGATGACCTCTCTACCAAATTGAAAAATTACGATAGATGACCATTAATAATGACACAACCTTTTCATTTATCGCAGAATACTCTAAACCATTAACAAATAGATTTCCCAAAGTTGAAGAAATTCAGGCTATTGTCCATAAATCCCTATTATACCGAATCGAAAACCTCCTCGAAGTCTATCATTAGGAAAATATTAGCTTCATTTTTTCCTCTAGATACTGCATCAAGGTACTACTCTTAACATAACTTTCTCAAAGACAAATAAAATTTATCCTATTTGACTTGGAGAAAAGATTTCTTTCTCCGTTGAGTTAGCTCGATCTAGCACATTTAACTTCTGCTTAATTTTATCGTTTAATTTCAAAGTAGAAACGAACATGATTGTTTTGACATTGGAATATTCAATGCGACACGCACTAACTATGGTAAGTTTTATCTCTTTAATTCACTGAGAACAATGGGCTCAAAATGATCATAATAAATTGTCGGTAATTTACAGATAGTATTGAGAGCAAATTATGTGACGATCTGTCACTGAATTATCACCTGCTTTAAACTGGAGATAGGACCATACTGAGATGAGCACTGTGTCGAGCCAGAGTGATCTGATTGGTTCTTTCGTTTTACGAGTTCACAGTGTGGGAACAAACGTTTGTGCTCAATTTCAGGATCATCATCCGGTTCCCATGCTGACAGTCCACCTCCACAGTAGAAACAAACCGTTCGGTCTTTGCTACCTATGATAGATAAAATGTAATATAGACATACAACATTTCCTACCCCACAAAAAATAATCTGATAGAAATAGCTTGCTTGCAGTAAAATCTATTTTTACACTCCACGTATTACCATTGTCACGTATTTTGTACTGAAAGAAGACATTGATAAACTACTGTTAATATTGTAAAGTACTGTTAGTATTGTAGCCCGAACGACATTATACTATACTACTTGTCCACCCACACACACACACAATCCACAGTTGTGTTATTAAATACAACGTAGACTTTATTTTTTGTAGGTCCAAAATATATGTATATTAGAGTCCTTACATTGGTTTACGCTTTACAGCAGTAGTGCCAGCATTTCATTGTCCGCCACCCTACAATAATGTGTTTCTGAGCTTCACGACCCCGTTTTCACATTTTGGTTAAGTTTATTCACCCTAAAACAAATTCTGGCGACCCGCCAGACATCCCCACCATCTGTGAGTTGGAAACTACTTTATAGCATAGCACATTGAGCATTCTCAAATTTTATAATCATATCTAGTACTTCCCTGACGTATGCGCAAAGAGATAACCTAAATACAACCTGTGTACTTCCCTCAGGTTTCAAATCTATTTTTAGTAACCCTGTTGGAAATTACGTGGCGTCAGGAATAGCATCATACAAATTAAGTTACCAAGTTGGTAATTCCTAGGGTTTTGTCCTAGGATGAGAGCGCCTTTTGTCTACACCAAGAGCTATGGAACTAGACTATTTACCTTACCTTAGTTATCAAAGTATTTGTCCTTATTAGTTGTGCACGTACCTAAATAGTAAAGTCCCACCTGAGCCAGTTTTCGGGGTTCAGGTCTTTGAAGTGGCCATTGATGAAAAGTGCTAAGACGAGCTGGTAGCGAATTGTATTGGGGGTATTTGGGGAAAGGCCTATGTGGAATTATGTCAGGCTTTATTCCGTCAAATCTATGCTCATTTGTTGAATAGAAGTTGGCATAGCTACAATTCAGATTCAGCCGTCCGTCTATCTGATCTTGAAAGGAATCTATACCATGTAGTGTATTCATTTAAGAAAAAAGTCTGAAAAAAGAAACAAAGTCAATGTTTATAAAATGTTCAGTGCGCGCACACCCACCCCCACATCCCCCACACACACCCCCACACACACACACTCACGCGCGCGCTCGCGCGCTTAAAGAGTGCATTATGAAGCAATGCTGTCCACAGTTTTACATTACCTGGGATCCTGGGACTCTAATGTTCGGAGTGTAACAGTTCGACATACCTCTCACACTGTGACTACTGTTGGATTGGAAACGTTGTTCCGGTTGAATCAAATCATATATTCACTTATGTTGGACAGTTGCCAACTGATTATCGACATTTGAAAGGAGACCAGCTCAATATAGAAAGAGGGATTCATAATATAATTGTTTAATCAAACTAAAATGTACGGATGTGGGTGTGAGTTTGGTTGCGTGTATTCCGTTATTATGTACATACAGCAATTTTAGTCAACGTTGATTTAAAAACAATGCATAATGATTACAAAGAAAAAAAACTTACAATTTTTTTACGGTACACACTCATGTATTATAAGTGATTATATCAAAACATTCCATTGTGAGGGAAGTGCAACTAAAA
This sequence comes from Potamilus streckersoni, assembly GCA_016746295.1. NCBI lineage: Eukaryota > Metazoa > Mollusca > Bivalvia > Unionida > Unionidae > Potamilus > Potamilus streckersoni. The sequence continues at coordinate 1,477,933 of JAEAOA010001155.1, forward strand.
ACAACTTTATGTTTGTATATATGTCACGGGAAGTGCAACTAAAAACAACTTTATGTTTGTATATATGTCATGAATTAATAGGTCTCTCTCTCTCTCTCTCTCTCTCTCTCTCTCTCTCTCTCTCTCTCTCTCTCTCTCTCTCTCTCTCTCTCTCTCTCTCTCTCTCTCTCTCGTTTTGTCCGAAGAAAAAAATGGCGGCAGCGGGGTACAGTGATATTGTATATTTTTAGTACAAGAGACAGAAAGATAACTTAACATGCATGTCACTCTGGAAACCTATGAAACTTTTAACTTTAGAATCCTAGCAACCAAGCCAACAAGCAAGTACATGTATGTATGTATGTATATATATATATATATATATATATATATATATATATATATATATATATATATATATATATATATATATATATATATGTATATATATATATATATATATATATATATATATATATATATATATATATATATATATATATATATATATATATATATATATATATATATATATATATAAGATATATAAGATGTGAATATAAAGTAAGAGAATGTCTAATACACATTCCTTGAGTTTGTTTACATACCATAGCATATACCTTCAAGCAGTTTGTCTACCTACCATTACATATACCGTCAAGCAAACAGTTTGTTTACATGCCATTACCTATACCGTCAAGTAAACAGTTTGTTGACATGCATTACCTATACCGTCAAGCAGACAAACACAGTTTGTTTATATACCATTACATATACCGTCAAACAGACAAACACAGTTTGCTTGCATGCAACTGTATATACCGTCAAGCAGACAAACAAATGAAAGAAGGTAAAAACGTATGATATTGTTTTCCAAACATACAGACAAGGTCTCGTATGACCAAGTGTTCAAAGATTTTATTTGGAGGAGGGTGATCTTTTGTTTCTTATCACTCATTACCATTTCGCCTCTCTCCTGCCGTGTACAAGTCTTAGGCTGGGCCAGTGTCCGTATGAGTGAAAGCGTATCAATAGATCCCAGTTGGCCGCTTATTATTTGGGATAGGGGTTTGGGGGGGTTGGGGTTTTATGGGGAGGGCCAAGTTCTTCCTACATCAGATATACTGATCCTCATGCACAGCATATCATGTGCTGAAAAATGTCATTCAGACCACAAGCTCATGCCTATTGACAAAGCGGATTAGCTAAAATCAGCAGGAACCCCGATGGACCGAGTGATCATCACTGCCATCTCACCTCTGTCTGCCAGTAACTTATCCTGGGTCGGTGGTTCTTCCCGGGGTTATTTCTCCACCATTAATACCTGCCGGTATGTATAGCCTATCTTGTGCTAAAAATGGAGTTCAACCCTACAACAACAACAATAGACTAAACCAGCCAGTAGTTCTCCGTCACGCTACTGTTCGATATGGCCATGATCGCGCCTGCTAAATATGAAATGAAATCCAGTTGAATGGAATAATTTAATCTCATTGGTCAAAAGGCTATGACATTCTGCATTTTTTTTATAAGTTATTTTCAGTTGGCCAATGAGAAAGCAGTATTCCATTCAGCGCGTTCTTCTTGCTTATTAAGCGGACGCGATCAAAGCCATGTTCAGCAGTAGCGTAGAAAATGATCTGGCATTCCTTAAAGATATGATAGTAGTAAGCCAAACTTTTGGATACGCATACAAAGTCAAATGCCTGACATAAACATCGGTACAAAATTTATTACGCTAGCCGAAATGTAGCTTGAAATATCAGCGAGAGCTTTTTTAAATATGTCGCGCTTAAATAGGGAAGTGTCCTCCATTGTAGTTATTATATAGTACATGCAAGACAGGTAAATCATAGGCGATACAAGCACCTGTGATGGCGGAGATGCTTGGCACTATTTGTGCTTGAGTTTTTAATCTAACGGCGTGCGTCAGCAATTTAAGTTTTCAGGTCAATAACTAATGGATACATAGATATTCTGTTCTGAGAGGGATTCATACTATATTTAAAATAGGCGTGCTCTATGAGATTTAATGCCATGAATAAAAATAGTGAGATTTTACTTACCAGTTACATAAAAGGTCAATCTAAATAAGTCTATTAATTACTAGCAAGCGGTCAATAGTCCGACACTATAAGGGCACAAAACTCACCTATTAACCTACATACAATCTCACATAATATATTATCACGCAAAAAAAGGGTCCACGAGGGTTTAATGTTTTGTTTTGAAGACAACAATAAACAAACACTCACGTTTCTTGTAGGGTGGAGTTATTTTGTTTCTGTAATGTCGCCCTGAAAAAGCCTCGTGAGGGCTAAGACAGTCATAAAACATTCAAAATCTCTTGCTTCGTCTCTTTCCATGCGTGTCTTGTACTCTCGAACTCGTCTTTTTTAAATCTTTCTTCTAACGAGATTTTTTTAATCCAAATCTAGTTGGTGTATTTTGTAAACAACTTCAAGTCCACATACCCCTGGAATTCCAAACGAAATCACATAGTAGCGATAATGGTAGATGATATCCCACTCAGCCTCATCTTGTTTGTTTGCTTGGGCAAGACTCGTGATATAATTACACTTCATCTAGATTAGTGACGGATCGAAACCTGATTTTGACACGTTGCGAACGGTAAAGAGTCCTGTTTTATATTTTAAAGACTCTGAGTGCGCTTTACTTAGTCCATACACCCCTTTTTATATTCACAAATCAGAATGTATGATGACATTTTGAGTGACTTTCTGTTGTTACGGTTATGGCTCTAAGTCAAAACTAAGAAACAAAAAAGCGATACCGACGAGTTTAGAAAAAATCAATAAATATTTATTTCTCTTAGTTACAATGTTAAAACTTAAGAAATACAATATTTACTTGACCTAAGAAAAACTAATAAAATATTTCAATAATTTGTTAGTAATATTTAGTCCTTGAAGTTCAATTTAGTAAACATTTTTGTGCTACTTATAAACATGACAAAAGTCATGCAAGCAAAAATCCACAACCCACAATCACAGACAAATATTTAGCACACAATATACATATATACGAAAGGGCATTAATACTAATTACCATTTCAGAGTGTTTTGTTGCGGAAGACATCACAGTTGACACGGTTGAGCCAGAGTCCTTCAATTTGGTTTTATCAAAATGTTTGTCAAGATTAGACTTTATGTCTGTAACCACAGCATACTATGCAGTGCCGTCTTAACAACATTGCAGCCTCTGGGCAAATCAGTGCGCTGGGGCCCACTACTGGCCCTACTATTCATAAACAATATGGGCAACATGATGCCCTTAAAAGTGTGAGGCCCTGGGCAACTGCCCAGTGTGTCCGTGCCTTAAGACGGCACTGATAATGTGATTATAGAAAGAATCAACAATAAGAGTTAGATACGCTGTAAATAGACAGTTGAAAGATTGGTGTTTATATCAAATCACTTGTATCAAACCACTTTGGCAAAACATAGGAGGATAAAAACCTATACCTCTTAAACATTCAAGTGATCAGCGAAATCTACATCAGCAACATGATAATGATATTGACAGCAGCGATAGTACTTTCAAAAAGTAAACAATTCAGAAAGAATAATTGCTAAGCTATTGAGAAAAGTTTGCTTGAAAAGAGTCCACAAAAATCATGGACTTCAGTCCATCATTTTTTGTGAACTCTTCAAGCAAACTTTTCTCGGGTCAAGGAAAGAGATACTTATTTAGTACTGACATATAAAATGAAGTACATCCCAAAACTAAGACAAAACTGGTGTGCTTGTGCGCATGGAGATAAAAAAAACAATTTCTATGACTTTAACAAACAAAAAGGGAAAAGAGTAAAATGCGATTTATAACCAAGTACAAATCAACTATGGAAAATATTTATCGAAGAATTGTGTATAATTAATGCCAATGCTTTATATATGAACGAAAATGTACTCTTGTCCAGTTGCAGCGTCAGTTACCATATGGTGGTTAATTTGCGTATTAGGTATTTCAAAATACCGATTTCGGTCCACCCAAAGCTGCACGAGCTAAATGCTTGCAATAAAAACCGATTATCTTGAGCGCTCAGGCCGTGGATTTCACCATAACCAGAGTTCTCTTAGAGTAGAATCTGACCGTATTATCGCAACGAGGTTTGTCTGGGTGTTGTACACTTTATTGACCTCTTCCAAAACAACAAACAAAAAGCCTTTAAGGCAAAACATTATAATGGCCTCTGCTCTACGAAACCACGTACTGATTGTGTTTCTGACGCACCAATAATCCTTTACGGGTGCAATATTCAGCTTTAGATAAATGAAAACTATACAGTTATGTTATCTTTTTTATATCTATTCGAATTATGTGGTAGAATTATCTGATAAACTGGATGTTCGAGTATTTATTATAAATTTTACATTCAAACCTATGTCATATACCGTCATTTTAATTTAACATATTTGATATATTGTTAGTAAAACAAACAAGCTTTCATGATGTCATCTAAACTGGAGAACATTATTTTAGATCCTGCCAAGGAAGTGTTAGAGTCCTTAAAAAGAAGCGAGTTGCTTGAGCTTACGTGAAGGTATGACTTTCCTAACATGAATGTTTCTTTAACAAAGCAACTGATAACGAATATTTTGGTTCTTCATTTGCTGGAAAAGGATATTTTGGGTTTGATTAGTGAGACTGTATCTGGTTAGGACAGGAAATTAACAGAATTACAGTTAAAATAGCAGACGGAATTAAGAAAAAGAAAGCTTCACTTTCAGACGGAGGTGATTCAAATGCAAATGCAAAGGAAGATAGAAAAATGTAGATACAAATGCAAAAAGACAAAAGAAGAAGAAGAAAAGCAAACATAAAAGGGAAATGAAATGCATGTGTAACATATTAACACATATAATATAATTATGCATAAATAAACAAATTCACACATGCATACATGCATAGATACATACATACATAGATACATACATACATAGATATATGCATACATAGATACATACATACATACATGCATACATACATACATACATACATACATACATACATACATACATACATACATACATACATACATACATACATACATACATACATACATACATACATACATACATACATACATACATACATACATACATACATACATACATACATACATATGTGACAGACAGACCTGTCCCAACCGTCACATGTTTTCAACGGTCACCGGATCACATGGGCTAATCCCCCCTCCCGGCAAATTTCCTAATTACCTGGAATTCATTTAACGATCTCGTCCCTTTAACGGTAAGCGGCCAGGTGTTTCCTAAACAAATAATTAATTCATCCTGCCTTAAATGGTCACTGAAGGAGCGTATCAGCACCGACCACTTCAACTATTCAAATTAAACACTTATTTTGTTTGCTGAGCAAGATTTTGTTTAGATAGAAGCATATCGCATGAATTGATGCTTGTTTCGCGTCTCTATTATGCTTACCATACTCCAGTCACACTGTCAGTTAAACTCAAAGGCGTCATCATGTCGAATTCAATAAAGATTATTTAATCCTTACAGTTGAGGATCTCAGTAATTCGTTTGCTGGATTGTGGAAAAATAGTTCTTTTAACGCAGCAGAAACAGAAGTCAACGTTTGTGCCATTCTGACAAGTATAGTTAGATATTTTTGTCTAGTTGACAACGAATTAAAGCTCTTTCTGAGAAATAAAATCCGTGTTTGAGGAAAGATACGAGTTAAATCCCTTTTTAGTAGAGGTCAGGGGTCATTCAATATTCCAATTGTTCCTGTGAAGGCATGTGAAGTTTCGATTCATGGTCACAACGAATATCCTCAAACAGCTTCTTTTGATTTGTTGTTCCCTGCCGATTTCTCCCATAATTCAATTGTCTTTTGATTTTTGGTAAGATGTGGTACTGACTAGTCCCGATTTTTCGTTTAGTGTGAACAAAATACGATTGGTGTAAAGTTTTAAGTTATTGGCTTTTCCCTGCTGAAATACTAGTAATAGAGTATATTCCGAAATTAGAAAATATATAACTATTAAGTCAAATGAATTTTCACCTTAATACGTGTAATCAGATGGCAGATTTATGAAAGACATTGAACATATATGCATTTGTTCTTATCTATGAAAAATTAGCATTTAATGTTTGTTTGTTTTGACTGAACAGGATTTTACACACAGTTCGAACTTCTCCAGGTGACTGAGGAAAACAACGACAGCATAAAATAAATAAACTTGGAGTAGTACGTTGAAGGTTTACGCAAACTAAAAGTTACATAAAACAAAACCGATATAATATAAGAGTTTTTAACTTACATTTAGCAGAGTATGTCATTTCATCTTTCCAATTTATTAAAAGAAAACTCCATTCCTGTTTTGATGTTGATTTCAACCAGGTAGTTCCCATCGTTGAACAGATTGATATATAGATTCCGGATTACCATTATTTTAATCACCCTAAATGTTATCAACTTTTTAATATCTGTTTGTAAAGATTAGATAACTAAATAATATGCACATGCATGATGACCTGAAAATTCGCACTATTTTCGCATGTTTTTAGTAAATATTCATATATTATAAGTTTACATTTATGTGGATAATTATGTATGAACAACATGGTCCTTATAGGAGAGAGAGAGAGAGAGAGAGAGAGAGAGAGAGAGAGAGAGAGAGAGAGAGAGAGAGAGAGAGAGAGAGAGAGAGAGAGAGAGAGATGGGTGGGTGGGTGGGTGGGTGGGTGGATGGGTGGGTGGATGGATAGTCAGTCAGTCTGGCTCTCTCAGTGATTTTGCACTGGTACGATATTTAGCTTATCACAAGCTAAGACACAATTAATCAGACAACTGAAGCAAGACAGCGTGGTTCAAAGTTTTTCGCATGGCCCGATTCCTTCCATCCAGTTTCCCACATCACCCCACCCCCCATCCCAATGGACCATTTCCTGCACGGTATACTCTGAATCGTGGGTTCCCATATGCTCTAATCATGCTCTGGCCTACATCCGTAACATTTAATAGCTGACCACTACATGTCCCCCCTTCTCTCACCCCTCCCCCCAAAAAATAATACCGAACGCCTCTAGGTAGGATTATAATTTGAGGACATGGGGGGGTAATTCATTTGAGTCAACCGTCTATTTATAGTGTGTCACATTTTGTTTTGCATTTTTAAGAATATTTTTACTATTTATACAAGTTACGTGTGACCACGTAAAGACTATTTTAAAAAGTGGTGTACGAGTACGTTATGACTATGCAGTGTGATGACCGATCTTATGACGACGATTTTGTGTCAGAAAAGTAAAAAGCGTTCTTTACTGGCTTCATATAAAAAAATAAAATCATATTACTTATATTTTGGTGTTACTAGTAATTTTTGACAAGTATTTTGTACATGATCTTTTCATAATTGAATAATAGAGATAGTTTACTAATACACTAATAGTTTGACATTTACTTCAAAGAAGGAATTGAGTGGGCCATTTGCTTTTCTTATTATATTTATGTTGTCCCTTTAAAATTTTATAATGTACACAGACAAAAGATTTTCTAAGTAGAAAAAATAGACAATATTCATATCATTAATAAATCATTTTTTGATTTTGTAGTTGTTTCTTTATAATTTCTGTTATCACATTGAGCACAAATCGTGCTAAGGTCGTGTTTAATGCTCTAATTTATAGCCATTTATCAGGTCTAATACTAACCCGTTCAAGGGATTCTTGGGGTATTTCCAACAATGTATCTGCACGGTACATAAGTTTTGTATAGATATGTTTTATCTAGTGCTTTTGAAGGCAATTGATGTCGCATCAGCATTAAATATATTCACTGTATTCAAGATTGTTGATGTCTCAGTTTGCCTGAATTATATATAACACATTTAGTTTTATTTCATTTCTCTTGGATATATATATATATATATATATATATATATATATATATATATATATATATATATATATATATATATATATATATATATATATATACGCTTCTAGAAAGGTACAGACGGGATATGATATCGTATTTACTGATTATAAATCAACATTAAAACTGTAGCATATTTCCTCCAGTATTGTCAAAATGTAAACCACTATGTAAAGAGGTTTTGTTTGTGGGTTTAATGACATTTTTCAGCACATGATAAGCTATTCATGGTGGCCAGTATATTACTTGAAGGAAGAACCCGGTAAAACCTCACAGGGAGATATTGGCAAACATTTTCATATATCCACCTTCAATGGGCCGAGTGTCTAATCTACACGGATTATAGATGAGATGTCAGTGATATATGAAGCCGAGCGCCTTAGACCACCCCGCCACTTAAGACCCCATAATGTAAATAGACAATACGTCAGAAAAGAAAGCGTCATATTTTCAAGATATTAAAACACTAGATGGTGCACATTTAATGAAATTGAAGATTGTGAAAAGAAGTTAGAAAATTCTTTCTTGATATTAGTATTATTTTGTTCCCCGTTCGGAGTGAACTTACTATAGGGATTGTTTTAAAAATGTTTTCAACTTTGTTTCCCACAAGGCAGGGAAGATTCTATGTAGACGATTGGCCAAAGAAAATGGATGAATTTCACAGACATTTTTGTCATTGTCAAAACCATGGATTTTAAAGTTTTGCTAAATATGAAAGTAAATGCCTCCCTGAAACAAAAGCCTTTATTTTAAACAGTAAAATACAATTGTATTTTAGGAGAGTTCACATTACATGAATGGTTATATTTTTCTTGTAATGACAGCAAATAAATAATGGGGACTATTACGCGCTAGTTAGCATATACAATAACATCAATCACTTTGTTAAAGTGTTCTTAGGACTCTATTTACATCCTCTTTGAATCTCAGAATCAAAGATTCAATAGTAGTTAAGGGTGTGAGAGAAACATTACTAGTACTTTGTGCCAAAAGCGTCGAATATTGTGCAATTTCTGATTTGTGGGCATAAAGTACCGATATTGATCCAGAAAATGGAGTGGGACGAGACGGGAAGATGCTGATAGTAGCTAGAAGTGGATGCGAAAATTAGAGGGGCCAATACACGGATAACGACCACAAAGATTAGACGAACTACTTATTGTAAATAAACACACAACAAACACACGAAATTTATGGGAAATGAAACTCCAGAGTTACCGGGTTCTGATATGTATAATGTGTGTGTGTGTGTGTGTGTGTGTGTGTGTGTGTGTGTGTGTGTGTGTGTTACAGAGTAACCATCATAACGGTGACAGTTCATTGTCACTATGGAGGTGTTATGGAGACAGCTGCATTTGAGATACAAAATTTTTGTCACCCAAATATGTGCTGACATTATATTATCACCTCGCTAACTGATTAACAAAAAGAATATCATGCACGTATTATATGACCGTCAGTGAATAACCATTATGACGATATTTTTTTTAAAGTTAATTATTCCTATCTTTTATAAGGTAATTATTATTTTAAGGAAAAATATTGAATTAATTTCAAATAATTGGCTCTTGAATTAGTGTCTTTTTCTCTTGATCAAATTCATTGTTCAAATACAAGCAACTTTTCGGAACGGGGTGGAAGCCACGGCCCTAATGAAATGAAATAAATTTGTTATATAATCAATGAATTAAACGCTATTAATTAAACCTAATTAAATTTATACCACACCAAATATGTATATATTTGCAAATTTTAAATATTTTACCACATGGCAAAGAATTTATTTTTTCAGTAACTATTTCAGATTTTTATGTCAAATGATTGATTCCTTAAAAATATATCATGGGCAGTACTGACTTTTATATATGAGACCAGAAGTACTGTTTGGAATTTATGCCAGTAATGTGTTTATATTAGTAAATGGATGGACAGTTATTGAAATACTGGATAGCCTGATCCGTCTAAATCCAGATCAGGTTCACGTCATATTCTAAATCCAGATCAGGTTCATGTCATATTCTAAATCCAGATCAGGTTCATATAATATTCTAAATCGAGATCAGGTTCATGTCATATTCTAAATCCAGATCAGGTTCATGTAATATTCTAAATCGAGATCAGGTACATATTCTGAGTTACCTATTCGGCTTGTAAAAATGTGTCATTTAATTTCCCAGAGAGACCCATCAACAAACGGTCGAAATGCTGTAGTTTTGTGTCCCAGTTCTTGAAAGACATATTCAGCTACCTGTTGAAACTCCATTTGTAGGCTTTTCAGCCTTGATAAAGATCATTTGCTTGCTTGTATATCACGCTACGAACATTGTGCACCAAGTGACCCACGTGACCTGTTAATGGAAAACAACATTAATAATATTCTCCATGTCTTCAATGTATATATTTATTTTAATTAAAGACCTAATTAATTTATAGCTCTGAAAATAAACCATTTTTTTCCAAAATATACATTCAAATTTGAGATATTGGTGGAGCGAATACAAAAAATCCTTTATACGTCATGTTCTCTAAACTGTCAACAGAAGTCACTTAAAATAGTTTTGAAAGATAAAGAATAATTTCACTCCATACGTTTTTAAAGACAAATCATATGGGCATTGCTCCAAAATTCTCTCTCTCTCTCTCTCTCTCTCTCTCTCTCTCTCTCTCTCTCTCTCTCTCTCTCTCTCTCTCTCTCTCTCTCTCTCTCTCTCTCTCTCTCTCAACGCAGTCGTTAAATGTAATAATGACATAAACAATGTCATAAATCTTCCAACAACATTAAAAAACAACGTTGCCAAAAAGCTAACAAACCCGATGTTCTTTATATATAAATGAAAAACCTCGATTACTTTTGAAACATTGTTGAATTTCTGAAAGGATACTCCATAAATGGACTGACGCCATATTTATTTGGGATTTCTTCACTGTATTACTTGAAAACACAACAATACAAAAATTCATGATTGACTAGTACGTCTCAATTGATCAAGATGCAATCATGTCAATCATCCAAATTTATAACATGTTATTGCTTACTGTTGTTGCTTATTCTATTGGAAATAAAAGAATCCCACGGAATACCAAGACGTTTCTTTTAGCCATAAATTGATCTTTGTTATTCGTTTGTGGTCTGTTGTCTTCCCTCATATTCCCCTCTGATTTTGGCCACTCTGGACATGTCGATTCCTAGTTCCACTCCCACCTTTTGTCCACTATCGACACCTGAGGCCTACGAATTAGAATTTGCATATTTTGAGTACAAAATGAGCTCAATGGTGTCTACAGTTCTCACCACAACCCTTTAACTGTTATTGAGTCATTGCTTTGGAGATGTAAAATGAAGTGCAGTAGCTAAAAAAAAAATGCTTTAATAAGGTGACTTATGTACTACTATTTAATTGGCATAATTTTTATCAACAGTGTACTATTTTCTTCCATCAATAAATGACTGACTTAAATGAAACGAGCAAAAAAATCCACTTTTCCTTCTTCCTAAATTTATTTTTGTACACATTACCCCACAAAGAGATCATCAGGTTGTATGAACAGAATGCAGGTCACATATTTTGTTTTTCAAATAAGTACGTTTCTTAGGCGAATACGACAAATCAGTTGGCAGAGGTCCAAGAATACCACAGCGTTTCTCCTATGTCATGTACAGTGGTTATATTGATTTTTTTTATTTTAAAAGGAATCATATTTCTACCGTGAGTCTTCACAATTCATGGAAGTCTATTCAAAGATTTAAATTAAATCAATACACACGATTCCAAGAAGGTGCATTCTCTAAAAGCTTACCTAACCAAAAATAATCACACTTTATATCTACCGATGCTTCTGAAGTTTATCGTAAAATAAAATAGTACAAAACAGCAAATACAAATTTCGAGGAAGAACAGCACTTTCAAACTTAACACATACTATTCTTGCTTTATTTGAAATGACAATGAAGAACTATTATTATTATTATTATTATTATTATTATTATTATTATTATTATTATTATTATTATTATTATTATTATTTGAGTGGTTGTCTTTATGGTGAAATAATCAAACATTTCCCACAAAACAAATTTGTAAAGGCAAATTGGAAGAGAAGAGAAAACCTTCCAAATGCATAATTTCTTTTACACTGGAAATGTAGAAGCCTTTGAAAACTCAATATTTAAAACGAGTGCATTTCCGCAAGTAATATACCTGTTTTCTGAACCATAGCAAATATATTCATATATTCTATCTATTGGGCCACAAGTAATAAATTAAAAAGATGAACTTCATGTATTTTCTCTGCTTATTTTTTTTTTATGGTCTAATGCGGCCCTTCCTTGTGAACCATTCATATTTTAGTTCAATGCCACCTCTTACAGGTATGCGAGAATTTTAAAATAAAAACGCACAAAAACAAGTCACTAGTCCATTCATAATTTTATGTCTTACCATCTCGATGGAATAGGACAACAAAATCAAAAATTGAACTAATGCATTAGGCTAGTCGGATTTAAGGTTCTTATTTCACAAATTAGCAATTTTGCATCGCCTTCTCAAATGATGCATATAAGAACACTATTTAAATAATCATCACAGGACCAGTCAGACTCAGGGATATTTTAAGATCATTTACAATTGCTCAACCTCTGTGAAACAAAAAATTTGAATTACATTTGTAATGGGTGCATTTCTCTCTTTTCCCTTGATAAAAATAAATCGAATGATTGTTTAATGCACTACAAGCTATAATAATCAAAATATATCAGTCAGAAACTACTAAATCAGTCAGACTTAAAAATAGTCTGAGATTGTACTTTTACAATAAACGGATTTAGTAAAGTGTTACTAATAACGTATTGAAATCCAACCAAACATGTTTGAACTACGATAGAAAAAAGACACGCTTTGCATTGTCTTTTTACATTTCTGCTCATCAGTCTTCCTTGCGTTCGTATAATATTCTGTTTTTGACTAATAATAAACCATTTCATCAATGGATACCCTTGGATTTTATACTCGACATAGTTCATATAAATATGGAATTTGTTTCTACGTTACTAACGGAAGTATTTCCCCGTTTAGTAAGAAAAGCTTTATATTTTAACGAATGGTGATGCTATGAGTTAAAATAGATAGATTTTGATCTTATAATATGAAATATATCCGGTATTAAGGTTGGAAAAAAAGGTTTCTCTTTTTTTGTATACAAAACTTATTCCAGAATTGAAGTTTAAAAAATTAACTAATTCTTCAGCAAAACACCCTCTCCCCACCCCTTTTCGTAAATTCGCCTCTTTCATAACGTGATCATATAAATATACGTGACATAAGAATGCAGCAGGATTTGATTCACCTAATCTGTTGCAGTAAATTACATTTTTGTCATTTTGTAAACTATTTCATCCTATCTAAAAAATAATATGTTTGATTTAGCAGTGAATCACAGAGGGTTTTTTCGCTGTTTTAAGGAAGTGAGGATAAATAACTTCAGAGTTACGCGAGGGCGTCTAGTCAAAGTCACTTACCAAAGATTAATTTTCATATCTGAAATGCAAGTCAGTTTCTATTTATTTGTTCCTGCTCACAACATATTCGTTCCTGCTGCTGCGGAAACCAATTTTGTAAAGGCACACACAGTATGCAGTCACATGGCATGATGGGAAATCTTATATTTTCACAAAAGAAACTAATAGAAAATATTTTTACATGTAAAATGTAGGAATGAAAAAATACGAAAATTATTTCGTGAATAAGTCTTTCAATTTCACACTTAATTGCATAATAATTTAAAGTATGGGAATCGTCAAACATATTACTTCCTCTGTGTTGGGCGAAGGGGATAAAATTATTCAATTGTCAACAACTCGCAACAGTAGCTTAGATAATATCTCATACCATTGGCACAACAGTCGTTTATCAAAAACATGGTCTACAAAGACATAGGAAACCTCTTCTGATCTTCCACGTCCACTACATTCCTACCGAACCACATCCCACCCAAAAGATTTGTCATATGAAAAAAGCGACATAACAACTTTGCTCTTTAGGCTGTCTCAATATTTTAGGTTCACATGAGAGGAATCATTGTTGATTTTATAATATTCTTTTTGTCTGCGACCGATCTGGTGGTGTAGTGGTTAGAGCTTCCGTCTCAGATGCGGGAGGTCGCGGGTTTGAACCCCGGTCGATTCATACTAAAGACTCATCAAAATGGTGCTAGCAGATGCATCGCTTGACACTCAGCATTAAGAGTTGAATATTATGATTTGTCGGCCTGGTGTAAGGATAATGTGACTGGGTGGGACATGGTGCTACGTGTCTGCAGTATGATGCCTCATTGCTAGACATCACTAAAATCTGCCACACTGCAAGACATCGTATTGATATCACTGAAAAAAATGTATATGCTACTTTAAAAATGGAAATCACACACCACAAATCGTAACGTTTTTGTATCAACTTAACAGTATAAAATGTAATTTGCTTGAATCAAACACATTGATGACTCCAAAAATACAATGACAAGCTTACAGTCAGCATTGAGGGTTCGAATTCTGCTACGGCTCCTATGCTGTTCCCTAGGCATGTCAATGAACTTAGATTGCCTCGGTAAATAAAGAAAAACATATCACTTTCATCAATCGATCAAGCTTTGGAAATGAAGCTACAATGTTAAGACCACTCTGGATGGTAAACGGAAGTTACTTTTAATGGGCAGAGGCATTGGAAGTGTCAGTCCAAAAGTGCCTGGTTATGAGAAGTAACTTATGTGTATCTGAGAGAGAGAGAGAGAGAGAGAGAGAGAGAGAGAGAGAGAGAGAGAGAGAGAGAGAGAGAGAGAGAGAGAGAGAGAGAGAGAGAGAGAGAGAGAGAGAGAGAGAGAGAGAGAGAAAGAAAGAGAGAGAGAGAGAGAGAGAGAGAGAGAGAGAGAGAGAGAGAGAGAGAGAGAGAGAGAGAGAGAGAGAGAGAGAGAGCAAAACATGAATTGATATTAACATACCCTTTCGTCCGGTGGAAAAAGGCCGTCAGCGACATATATGAAACTATTGGAATTAAAGTTGAAATGTATAGCCTTTTATTTCATAAAAGATGTATAAGTATAGGTCTACCTCCAAAACAATAGTTTGTATTTCATTCTAAAATATTTTTTACAAGATTAAACCACCATGAACAAAATATATTTCTTCATTGCATTATGCTGAATATGTGTTGGTTTTTTTTTGTTGCTTTTTTAGGGAAATAACTGCATGGGTAACGGTGTCAGTAAAAGGAAATAAAATTCGCAAAGAGAATAGAGACGAAATATCATTAGGGCCAAGTTAAATTTGACCAGGTTAAATCTTCATTGATATTTAGACATATCATTAATTTAAAATCTTGTCTTCATAGTTAGATGCCAATGAATAAATCAAGCTATGATCACACATTGAAATCACTGAAATCTTATTTGCGGTTTTCACTGGAATAAGTCTTCCTGGAAAATCAAAACCAGAACAACAGAATGATGTTTCAGTATATTTAAGTATATTATAAAGTAAAGCTAAATAAAAAAAAATGGTTCTGTTCTCTTTAGAAATTTATTTATACTCAGTGTTTTGGTCTGGAGATAATTTAATAGTTTAACTCCATTCCCATTTTATTGGATTAAGTGCTGAAACAAAAGTAAAGATCTTACACAGCACTTAAGTACGACTCTTAAATTGAAACGTAATCTCATGGCCTTGATATGAGGCTGGTTTGCAACCAAACTGATGGTGACTCAGCAAAATATATTCGCGTCCCGGATGTAATATATGTTGACATTTTAATCAAAATTCTTGGAAAGGATGTAGTTTAAATATACCTTCTTTAAATACTTGACATGTACACAGACTAAAGATACATAGAACCCTTCCTGGAATACTTGACGAGTACACAGATTAAAGAACCCTTCCTGGAATACTTGGGGAGCATACAGTCCTTGAGTTGACTCTGGTACAAGGAAGTATAAAAACAGAATGCGAAGTGATCAACAGTTTGAAAATGTAGACAAATAACTAAAGAATGCATTTAAGTTCAAAGGACTTTACACCTCCATAATAGGGTCACTTGGATATAGCATGAAACATCAAGACCTGAACGGAATTCACAAATAATCAAGGTAGGCAAGATATTGATCTACGACTGAGCAAAAGTTAAAATTTACACTAATTAGTTTACAGTTTTAGTGGACTGGGTTCACTGATTTTATTTTAATTTTTTTCTCATTGTTTCATGAGAAGGAATGCACGAGCACTAGTCTCAAAGACGAGGACTGATGTGATGGAATAATGGGTTTTACACAACAGTTAGATGCAACTAATCCCCCATTTCCTAACTTTCAGGTTGGCTTACGGTTTTTAACTTTCGGGGAGTTTTACGATTCCTAACTTTCGGGGTGGTTTATGGTCCTGTGTGAATGTGAGTAAGTACTCGGCTTTCAATTCGATTTTTTTCGAGGGAAAAGTAAAAAATTTCTGTGTATTCCAAAGAGTAAACAATTACCCTTTTTTAATAAAATAAAATTGATCACATCTCGTTCAAGATGTATCTTATCAGTACTCCTACAACTTTTAAAGGTCCTTGAATATTGGGTTTTGGCTTGAAACGTCTTTAATTTTCACAAGTGCTAATTGTTATTTTCCTTTAATGGTTTATGTGGGGGTGGGGTTCTTCTTTATGCAAGAGATGGGTTAGAAGGAGGCACTTAGTTGTGCCGGAGGTCTTTGGTATTGTTTGTGAAAAATTTAAAACGCATCGAATGTTTCCCGAACCGCCTCGAATTTAACAGAGGGATACACAGATTTACAACGTATTCATTTGTGTCACCGTTCCTCTATTAGTTCGTTATGAGGCTATAGTTTTGTTTTATTTCCGAATCAAACTGTAATATATAACATGCCTTAAGCAAAAGCTCTAATTCAGACTCTTCCTCTGTATTTGAAATAGGGACCTTCTTATAATTAGTCTTTGGGAAAGAGCATCGCACTCACACAGGACGCCCTCTACACTCAACGAGAACGGAACGCAGCGAGAGTTGTCTGGTTTTGTCGCTTTCATATTGAACTAGGGCAGCCGCCGTTAAACTCAGTCCAAAACGATATTAAGAGAAACAAATTTTGATTTAAAACTTTGGAGAAATCACTTAAAAGTCTGCGATAAGACTTTAAGAAAATAACAAAGGATGTAAAATAATGTTCTCGAGATTCAAGTCAGATGCATGATTCATAAATTACTGAATGTAAAAAGGTAAGAGGGAGAAAACCAACAAAGACTAGAGTCTTGAATCATTCATCTAGAAATTAGCAATTGCTCCAGTGTCTTGATTAAAATATTACTGTATGAAAACTATACAAAATCAGTTTTTGCTTTCTGCATAACGTCTGTGTTATTGTGGGTACGAGAGAGAGAGAGAGAGAGAATGCATACATACATACATACATACATACATACATACATACATACATACATACATACATACATACATACATACATACATACATACATACATACATACATACATACATACATACATACATACATACATACATACATACATACATACATACACACACACACACACACACACACACACACACACACACACACACACACACACACACACATACATACATACATACATACATACATACATACATACATACATACATACATACATACATACATACATACATACATACATACATACATACATACATACATACATACTACAAGAAAAGATGTTTGATGTAATACAAATTAAATGCACCAGCTATATAGATCAAATATTTTGTTTAATCACACATTTTATGCACATGCATAATTGTGTACATAAATCAAACTCTGAGACATAATATATTTTAATATAAATAATATTTGTATATCTGATATTGCATTCAGATATCAAACGTTGTGATCCACATATGAAAATTTCACATTTAAAAACTCATTTATACTAAATGTTATGTATAACCGTACTCAATGCTTCAAATAAATATATTAAAAATCAGAGTAATGTCTTTTACGTACATCCTATTTTGCATTAAAAATTCTTTTCAAATGCTGTAATGAATTTATTTTTCACGGAAAGTTCTTTGTTTACAAATGTTTAGTGGCGCGTGCTTTTCTGACGCAAATGGCAAATTCCCTAAAATATTCGCAGCAGGACTTTACATTATCCTTTTCTGACTTGTTCAGAGACAAGCTTCCGTTCATACAACCATTGTGACTTTAAAAAGTCAGTTTCATTTAAAAACTTTCTAGCCAGCTGAGCCTGATTACAAACCTTACCAAATCCATGTTTTAGATCGCATAATCCAGTTACAAACTTTATCAAGGACATCGTTTTCTTCCGTACTTTGTACTTTAAGTTTATGCGTCCTTTTACCCAGACATTCAGTATTAAAGAACATCGCGAATTACACACAGAGAATAAACAGATTTTAAAGTTACAGTTTATGTAACTGATGAAAGTTGTACACAGGAAATGGTTTGATAGCAACATACATAGAAATATATCTCACTGTATTTCTTCGTGTCAACAGCGCAACCAAATTTCAGCATGCTAGACCCAGATATACCCTTGCAGACTGCATCGACAGATCAAAGTCTGAAATTATTCATTTGAAATGATAGAAAGGAAGACAGCGTAGATCTTACTCCGCCGGCACATTGTGCAACAATTAATCTTGGTCTATGCTTTTAACAGTTGGTGCGCGACACACCGGAAATACAGTTATGTAAATCGATTGTACCGTGAGTAGTTGTCTTCTCTTGTTTTCTTTTCCTGTGGTACAACTGTCTCGCATACAAACAGTGAATGGTTCACAAATATATGTCTAAATCATGAACCAATGCACAAGTATTTTTCCTATTCTTATTCAGTCTTATTCCTTGCATAACATTTCCACAACCACAGAATATATTGTGATACGTAAAACAACAGATATTGAAAAAGTACATGTGTATTGTTTTTTTTTTCTCTCTCTCTCTCTCTCTCTCTCTCTCTCTCTCTCTCTCTCTCTCTCTCTCTCTCTCTCTCTCTCTCACAAAAAAAAAAAATTTTATTTAATCTCTCTCTCTCTCTCTCTCTCTCTCTCTCTCTCTCTCTCTCTCTCTCTCTCTCTCTCTCTCTCTCTCTCTGAAACAACAAATATTTTAATGCATCTCTCTCTCTCTTCTCTCTCTCTCTCTCTCTCTCTCTCTCTCTCTCTCTCTCTCTCTCTCTCTCTCTCTCTCTCTCTCTCTCTCTCTCTTAAACAACAAATATTTTAATGCATCTCTCTCTCTCTCTCTCTCTCTCTCTCTCTCTCTCTCTCTCTCTCTCTCTCTCTCTCTCTCTCTCTCTCTCTTTCTGAAACAACAAATATTTTAATGCATCTAACATAATTCAATGACTTCAAAATACAGATTTATAGCATAGTTTGAGCAATCGTTAAATGAGCAATTATTCTGTGTGATAAATGAATAAACATTTATGCAAACCTACGAATTAAATAAAGAATGATCCGTTGCGAAAATTGAACAACCCGTAGGTTGTTTATCAATTTGAAAAACCTCACTAAGTTTTGAAACCAATGTGAATTTCAGACTGGTTAGTCCACAACTCGATTGACACCACATTTGTTATTCGCTCTGTTATTTTGAAACACAAAATAAAAATCAAATAAAGATAGTTATTGTGAATTTTAGTTACAGAAAAAAAAATTTTAAAATCAATAATTGAATCGGTCTTAGGTACTATTTGTCATACAAAATGCGAACTGTTAATGTTAATGCCCACACGAACGATGACATCGCCGACACTAGATTATGCAGCGTATATGCTTTGCAAGGGAGACAATATGCTGAGGTTATAGATACGGCGCAATTATATGAGAAATAATCTATGTTTTGAATTTTGGCTAGATTTAGTTCCCCTACAAAAAATGCGATTGTTAGCCTCGAAATTTACAGGATTATTATTATTGATGCATTTAGCAATTCTGTTCCATTTGATGTGATGTGTGATGTGATTTTGATTTTCAACGTAGCTTTAACAATTTTTCAGTCATATCGCTATGATGTCTGCAGTGTGGCAGTTTATAGTGATGTCTAGCACTGGGGCATCATGCCGCATACATGTAGCATAACGTTCCATTTGATAAGACTGAACAAAACGCATCTTACCAAGTTTACTGCTTTTTGATTATATCCGCAAACAAAATTTAGAACATAAAAATACTATTGGAAAGTGGCATCTATCGTACGGAGTAAATCGAAGAGAGGTAATGAACCGATTGACATAGAAAGCACACAGGAATAATGCATTCCTCTGTAGGAGACCCTTGACGAGGAGGAATAACATGTTAGTGCCCACTAACAGTGGAACACATTTTTGTCTGGCGTGTTGATTTCCACCCTGTGAAAAAAAAGTTCTTTGAGGACGTAACATCCAAGACAATTTTGGACTCATCAGAGAAATACTGTTTATAAATTACAATCTGATCAATGTTTTACTGATTTTATAGCGGTGGAGAATATCAACCTGGCAAAACAGAAGAGCCAATATAAAACACCTTTGATATTTATTGGTAGATCAAGATTATTTTGTTACTGTTCACGTTCTTGATTTTGCAAACCTTTCACTGCATATACAATGACCAAACATATCCATTGGCATAGCGTGGGTACTTAGCGACCTGGGACAAAACATAAACTTGGCGCCCCTTCATGTGCATATGACTAAACCCTATATTAAAACCAGATGTCATATAGAAATTTTAAGTACTACTACAAACATTACTCATTAAAGCAACGCAAGAATGGAATGGCAAAAATTAATTATAAAACTTAAGTTTTCATTTTCCTTATTTTAGCGCCTTTGGCAAATGGCACCCGGTGACAAGTGCCCCCCCCCCCCGCCATCCCCAAGACTTTTCAAAAATGATACTAACAGCTGCCTTGCTTGGCGCGCAGCATTAAGAGGTTAATGTTAGGACTGGTCAGTCTGGTGTCAGGATAATGTGATTGGGTGGCACATCATGCTAGATGTCTGAGGCATGATGCCCCAATGCTAGACATCACTATAAACTACCACACTGCAGACATCGTAGCGATATGACTGGAAAATTGTTAAAGCTACCTGAAAAATCCAAATCACAACAACAACCACCATCCCCAATTTACGCCACTGAACATATCAACAATAAATAAAAATACATACGTGCATATACCTTCTTGCGAAAAATAACTCGTGTGCTTGATTTGATAGCTATATCTTTAAACCTTTCTCCCCTTGAACATTTGGCTTACTATGTCATTTTCCTCGTTTCGCGTCAACTTGTTAATAAATTTCGACTAAACCCAATAAATTGATTTGATTTAGCACTGCTTCGACTGGCCTCTTGAACAAGATGGACCCAATTTTAATAATTACTCCCATTGTGCTTTGATACCTTGTTTACAAAATAAAATATACATGCCACACGCTAGATACTCAGCGATTAACTTTCTCTCAAAAGAAGCGGGTCATTTCAAGCGGAGGAAAGTGAACTTTTCAGGGTGATTCTCAGATAGTGTAGAACAGAATATTTTTGTATTGCATGCATTTGTGCTGAGATACAGGTCCGGGATGAATTGAATGGCGCCGGTATGGTGCTGG
>JAEAOA010001155.1:1504487-1579487 GCA_016746295.1 Potamilus streckersoni
AGAGCTTGCACTTACCCTTTACATTACTGAGTGTGCTTATCAAAATCAGTACGACACTACGATGTATATGCAAACAGGTCATTGTCTTATCTCTCGGTTGATATTAATACTCATTAGTCGGTCCTTATATATTCTACTTTCATTATATATGATATTATTTTCAATGCACACGTATTAGCTTGAAATCCTGCACAACATATAAATATACCTATCCACAGTACACTCCCTTTGCATGCTAACAGCAGCATTCTTGGACTAAAATAGCCAAGGAATTTCCATAGAGGAGTAAAAATAGTATCAATCGTAGTCACTAAAAATAAATATCAGTGTCATTCCTCTATGGTTTGACTTCTATAGCTTTTGAACGTTATCATCTCGCCGCTTCGATAACTATTCTTGAAAGATTGAAGTTTGGAGAGGTAGAGAAATCAAAACTACATATTTTTTATTCGTGTGTTAAGTATCAGATCTTGTGTGACATATTCGTTTTGTATATCATCTAGTATTGTCAGTGCTACAATTAGAATAAGGCTATCTTATTAGAGCATATTTTGTAATTTGTTTATGACAAGCTCACGTGACGTGACATAGACAAGTCACACGCTGATTTCGATATTCGACGCAATAAAAGAAAAGCAGAAGCTCATACCACAACGAGGCATCTAAATTGCTTCTCCTCGGTTAACAACAAATCAATAGGTCTATAAATAGAAAGTGAAATTGTATCAAACGGTTTCAGTGACGTGATACTTGCCTAAGGCCATGATACTTAGTGCAGAGCACAGAAACGAACTACAAAAACAAAGAAAACATATTTGCACTCTTAGCGCACCCCAAATATTTGTGTCGCTTGACCAGCTCTTACAGACAAGAAGCTTAATGTTACTTGCTTGTCCATTTTTTAACATTCTGAACAACGTCGTTAAACAAATTACCATTTTAATATACTCGCTCATAAATAAGTACAACATCAAACTGAGCATACACAGAGCTACCATTACATTTCAGGGGTTAGTTGCACATTTCATCATTCCATTCCAAAATTTGTTGAGAAAGCGTGTACCTATTATGACCTGGTTGAAATTTGGACATAAGAACCTGCATGACACAGTGGCGAAGTTTATGATTAAACTGGCCATCCGTTAATGTTAAGTAATAACCGGAGACTAATTAGTCCACTATTCAGTACACTATTAGGATGACCAATGGTTATTTGTATTTCTACAATTGGTTTTGAATGGCTAGATACGTGCATTCAATCTGCTATACCAATCAAAATTCATACGAAACAGTTTATATCTATCCCCTACAAGCGATCAAAGGGTTTTAAACGGCGGCCAGTAGCTATTTTCTTTTTTAAATTTAAACAGAAACATCTCTGTTTGATCAGAATTCTGCATATACAAATTTATACGGAAATACACTGAAATCGCATTTGTTAATGCCAGCGAATACCGTCGTAACAAACAGTTCCCAAAGTGTTACAAGTGTCTATGTACTTGACCTTGAAATTTCGAGTAAAAAAGACCTTGATTTCAGAATGATGCGGAATTTCGAAATCGAGAACTTTATTAATAAAATTGTGTATTGTTTTTGTTTGAATCGCATGAGGATGAATTCAGTCCATTCGTAGTAGTGAAATTTAAGTTTAAACAAGTGACTTTTTAAAGCCACTTACCCTGGACATGTGTTTACATAAATTATTCGGTGACCCAATTGACTACGGCCACAAAATTGCGCCATTATCCGAATAATCGTCACTTCTACCTTTCATTCTGAATTTTCTTTATACATCGGTATCATATAGAGCAAGCGGTATACCCTCGAGTTCAACTGCTAACTGCACAGGCACTAATCTGCAGGCAGATAATCCGCTGGCAGATTTGAGCCTAAATGGTTTCTTAGCCCTAATCAGTAGAACAAGCAATATATATATATATATATATATATATATATATATATATATATATATATATATATATATATATATATATATATATATATATATATATATATATATATATATATATATATATATACCTTGATCTGCCGGAACTGATCAGATTCTATGTTATTTGTAACTGGACTAGACACTTACGCAAGTATATACGACTTTTTAGATGTATCTTGATAGATATTGCAAAATAGATACCGCAGAATAACCTCTCATAAATTAAGTTTGCCTTGCTATAATCTGGAGAACGAATAGTAGTAGACTAAATTTATCAATTTTCTAAATCAAATTTTGATAGGAATATTATAAAAGATGAAATCTATTTTAATTATCTTGCCCACGTTATAATAAAATAAAAGTCTGAAATAATGTAGAAACCCCATCAGTATCCGAAGAGACCACTCTTTTAACCTAGTGGTTAGAGTATACGCTTCAGATGCGGGAGGTCGCGCGGTTCGAACCCCAGCCGAGTCATACCAAAGACTTCTAAAAATGGTACTAACAGCTGCCTTGCTTGTCGCTCGGCATTAAGAGATTAGTACTGATTGGCCTGGTGTCAGGATAATGTGACTGGGTGTGACATCATGCTACATGTCTGCGGCATGATGCCCCAGTACTAGATTTCACTATAAACGCTCACACTGCAGACATCGTAGCTTTATGACTGAAAAATTGTTAAAGCTAGGTTAAAAATCCAAATCAGAGAGAGAGAGAGAGAGAGAGAGAGAGAGAGAGAGAGAGAGAGAGAGAGAGAGAGAGAGAGAGAGAGAGAGAGAGAGAGAGAGAGAGAGAGAGAGGGAGGGAGAGAGAGGACACCGGGATTTCTATCTTTTCAGAACCAAATGGTGGCAGTGTTATTGAGAAGATATACACGTTTATTTGCTTATTTTTGTAAGTACGATGCATATGTGGGATAAATGTAAAATGTAAATTCAGTTTATTTTCTTACCACGATGCAGCACTCCGTTATATGTAAATTGCTATTTGAGATTTTCTTGTAATTTAAAATAGGTGTTTCAAATACTTTAAAAAAATAAATGAACAAATTTGTTGTGGTAGTAAATGAAGGAAGAGTAGTTATTGTTACTTGTGATGGTGGTGGTTGTGGTGTTATAGTACTTGGCAGCAGCAAATATTTAAATATAACCTACTAAATTTCCTGAGTCCATAAGCTGGTCTTTGTCTTGTGTGTCCTTTAATTTTTTTTCTCTCATTTTAAAATACATTTTTTATAATAATAGTGAGGTTGTGTGCGTACGCAGGAGATTTTGCTAATTCGCTCTTTATATACACTAATTTTAAAAAATCGTGTTAACACAAAAGAAATTAGCGTTCATTAAAATAATATTTACATCTGGTGCATTCTCACCAAATTTTACATTTATTCAAATAATAACAGCATATTTACTAATACTGAATGCATGCAATTTGTTTAAAAAATGCACTAAGAAATATGTAATACGTAGAGTACAATTATATATTAATATACAGTTCTCAGATAATTTCAAGATGACTCACTAATTCTTAATCTTATCTTACATTAATAATGCATAAGCATTTAAACATACATGTAATGTTTAAACTAGAGAAAGCATTCTTCGGTTAGATTTTTATTTAATGAATTACATGAGCCAGATAGAAACAAAATTGTTAATATACAACAAATTGACTGTTCTTCTCCATAAGACTAAATAAGACTAAATAGGAAACAATGACTGTCTTGACTACCCAGAAACGGAACGAAATTATATCATTCCGAATTCATTCCAAATATCAAACCGCATAACTTTCTATTGCCAACGTTAATCGATTATGACATAAATGACTTTGCCATTAACAATAGACAGAACAGAAACTCATTTGGATTATGCAAGAGAGTTTCTTACCATGACTTCCCCCCCCAAAAAAAAAAACTACAGCTCCTGAATATGTTGTTGTAAGAATGATCCTTAATTATATTGTATGACACGATATTGAAGCAAGTCTGATAAAAAAGGGTTCTTTTTGTTCAATGCAATTGCAAATCAGAATTTGCATATTCTGGTTCCCTATGGGCACCCTCACCCCCGTACTTAGTCGTTGCTTTCTAAAGAGAAAGTAAATATAGCCATAAAATGCTTAACGGGGTGGCCATTATATTGCTGTTTTAACAACAAATTTTTTTATCAACAATGCGAAACTTTCTTCAAACAAACAAATGAAATAAATTAAGTTTTTTTTCTCTTTTCCTTTTCATATCTGATTAATTTTGTTGGAGGTACAATTGTTATGCTTTACCAACTAAGCCGCTGCGGAACTAAAATTCCTAGCTACAGCTGTAAGGAGAATTAGCCATTTTTGTCGTGAATGAATGCAGACTGAATGACTGATGAAAACACAACTATCATACTCAAAATGTACAGCTAAAAAAAACAAACGCGTAAACAGTCATATTTTGGAATACATCTATTTTGAAACTATACTACTACGGCAAACGGTATTGGTAAAGTTTTATACAAAAGCGATAAAACAAAATAACCAAACGAAATACAAAAGTCAGTTGCACATTTACATTGGCAAAATATCAAATTTTTATTTTATGTGTTAAAATTTAACTACAATGATTATCAAAATAAGACTTAATAGTCTATAACATACAAAATGTTGAAATCTATATATCTATGCCGTACATTACATTACAAGCTGTTTTTTAGAAGATTTGTTGTTGTTATTGGACTTAACGCCATTTTTCAGCACACGATAGGCTATTCATGGCGGTCAGTATTAATGGTGGAGGAAGAAACCGGGAAATCACCGGAAAGAACCACCGACCCACGAGAAGCTACTGGCAAGCTTTCTCACATATCTACATTAGCCTAATCCTAGACTCAAACACACGCAGACAGAGGTGAGATGGCAGTGATCCGTAACGAACAGAGCTTTAGACCACTAGGCCACTCGGGGCTCCTCTTAGAAAATTTAGTCACCATGATAAAGATATTCCTTCTATATATCTTGTTTACATACTGCAAGGGTGTATGCATGAAGGAAGAAACTAAATGGTTAAAGATGCACGTAAAAGAAAACCTCAGAAACAGAACACAGATAAAATAACTTACGACAAAATTACATTTTGCCTGGCTAAATCTACATGGATATATAGGTAAAATATACGATTGCTAAAAGCTAATTTCAAATCCTTTATTCCTATTAAGTTAATGACGATTATGTCAAGCTACGCTCACCTACTGTAATCGTCAAAAATCGTAATTGTGTCTTTCATTTACATACGTCTACCTCAAAAGTCAGAAACAGAGCATCTAAGGGGCCGTCCATTTGTGACAATGTGTGATGAGGGATGGGGTGTTTAAGAAATGCGACGTCACATCAAAATGAGCAATTTTAAATAGAAGTTCCACTTAATTTTCATTCTTAATGTTTTTATTGCCTACAATTTATTTAATGCCGTTTTAAGAAAATTCAGACACGTTGTGCATGAGCCCATTTAAAATGGACTCTTTTCGGAATTACCAACACCCCTTCTAGCCGCAACAGTGGCTTATTCCAAATAGCATTCTTCCATTTCCTGTCCGCTGCTATCGACAAAGCGAGGTTGAAATAATCTTGTTATCGCCAAACTTACTTCTGAAGTTTTAGCTAGACGATTAATATTTCCAAAAGAATTGTATGCCAATTTCAGCTTTCCAGTACATCCTTTTTAAAACATATTTTCTCCTACAATATATTTAGTGCAGCGCCATACTAAATATATACTACAATTGCAATAAAGTGATATGAAACATGTTCATATTCAAATAGGATATATGGCTTTTACCGGGAGGGGAGGGAGAGGGCAGAGCTTTTTGACATAATATTTGAGAGGGTCTGGCTTTTGTGAATTCATGTGTCGAGGTAGGAGGGGGTAAAAAAAAAGCCAAAATCTCGTGGCGTCATTTAATGATGGCCTCTAACGGATAATTGGATATAAAATATATTATAAAGTAAAGCTATACTCAAATTAAGACTTGTTCTACTAGGAAGTTTATTTACGCTAAAATCTTTTATCTAGACATTATTTCAATTTTTTTATCTTAGCCTTATTTAATTTGTTATGCTTGCAAAGTTTTAAAGCAACAGTAATGATTCTTAAAGAGTATTCAAATAAGATATCTCAAGCTCAAACGTAATCTCAAGGTTTTGTGATATAGACTCGTTTGAAAACCCTCTCATGGTGATTCAGTAAAAGAGATTAGTGTCCCAGAGGTAATATTTTTCTATATTTATTCCCAGATTCTTGGAATGATATCAGTCAAAGGTTGATACTTCCTTTCCTGGAATACTCGGAGAGTAAATACGTTTTCCAATCCTTAATTAATGAAGTATATTGAGGTAGTGCAGTCTATTGACAGTCGGATTGCGAAGTGATGAACGATTTCAAAAATTAGTGTAACTGACCGTGATTAAAAATGCCTAGCAAGTTCAAAGGATAATTCACCTCGAGATTAGATTTGATTGGATATAGCAGGCAACATCAAGACTTGGACAATACATACGGATGATCAAGGTAACAATGCTAATTATCTGCAACTGGACGAAAGTTGAATTATATAATACTTATCTTACAACAAGGTGTAATGAATTCAAAGATTTCATCTTAATTGTCTAATTATTTAATGGGAATGAATGCACGAGCACGAGGTAGAAATCCCAGGACGGGGTTAATAAAAAGAAAGAGAATCAAAGTATTAACATACAACAAAAATATAATTTCTTATCTTTTCGGTGGTTTACTGTTCTGTGTTAATGTCTGTTGCTAACATGCTTTCTGTTCGGTTTATTTGAGACCCAATGACGCCGTTACGGGCAAAAGTCCTATATGCAAACTCATCTGAATAATACAGTCTTAAAAGATACCGATCTTAACCATTGTAGGGTTCCATTAAACCAGATATTATCATTTCAGGACATTATGAGCCATTTAATTTCTCCTACCGAAATGAAATACCCTGGCATTTTTCACATGTGTACGAATAAATCCGATGTTGATCGGCGACATCAGTGGGTCAATCGATTTATCAGTGTGTCAATCGATTTAAATCGAAAGCTGGAACAGAAGATTTGATGACGTCACCGTTGCAAACATAATAATCTTACACCACGCTATGACGGATACGATTAGTGATCCTTACGTGATAAGATAGTCTTATTTTGAGTTCGATCTGATGCAGTATTCTGCCAATCATTTACGCATACTTTTGTTTTTTTTTTAAAGGTATAACTGGTGTACAATACTTTTCAAAAGTTCACCCGAATCTTATTTATATCAAATGTACATTTTTTTAATTATCAGATCGACCTCTCCGATAGCCTAAGTGGTTAGAGCGTCCTACTCGGATGCGGGAGGTCGTGGATTCGATCTCTGGCTGAGTCATATCAAAGACATATAAAAATGGTACTAGCAGATGCCTTGCTAGGCACCCAGCATTAAGTTATTAGTGTTTGGACTTGCATTATTTGGGTGCCAGGATAATATCACGTGATGGGACAATACGCTACATGGCTGTGGCATTGTGTCCCAATGCTATACATCAATATACACTGCCATACTGCAGATATCGTATCGATGTAACTGAAAACTTGTTCAAATTACGTTAAAAATCAAAATCAATCACTCACTCTTTTCAGATCCGCATTTTGTCATCCTCGTACGAATGCTGTTGTTATTGAATTAGCTCCTAACAGAATTCTTTGAATGTAACACATCACTACTTTTGGAGCAATCCCGGAAACGAACGGAATTACAAATGACTTTGGTTACTAAATTGAGGGGTGGCACCTCTTAATTATATGCTTAAGATCTGGACGTCATTTAAACCTAACAGCTTGATTAATTAAACGAACAGTTCATAAGATAGATTGTTTAGCAAATCGTTTCCTTCCTTACAAGCTTTGATTAGATTGGAAGAATGAGAAAAATTAAGAAACATGGCGGCTTTAGGGCTTGAACGGAACGAATCGCTTAGTGTCGTCTCAGATTTCGAAAAAAAAAAATAAAATTAGCCTCATTTTCATAAAATTTTATAAGAACGTTTTATATTTCTACATCACTTTTACAACTTTTAAAAGACTTTGAATGTTGGATTTTGTCTTGAATCGTCCTCAAATTGCACATCTACAAATTTTTTTTTCTTGTATGGTTGTTTGTTTTCTGTTGTTTTTTCTGTCATTTTTTATATATTTTTTCCAAACTGGGAAGGAAGTTCATTGATATTCTGTTAGTTTCTCTGTTCAAAACTGAAAGCGCATTAAATTTTATCAAATTTGCCTTTAATTTAATTGTGGAATGCACATTTAGAAAAGTAAGTTATTTCTGTACATTTTAACCATCATTTTTTGTATAGAGAATATAGTTTCTTTCCTAACCCAGCTTTTATGTATGAATTGCGTTATAACGGCATCCTATTACTTGAACTGTTGCTGCTCATTTTAGTTAAATCGTATTACACAGCAGTCATTATGATAAAATGTATTGGTTGTTTGGCGTTGCCAACATGCACACATTCAGGCTGTTTGTCTATACCTGATACCTGTCGCTTTGTGTTTAGTTTGTTGGCAAAAAGAATCGCTCTGTAACTCAGCGATGCAAGGGTTGTATGTCTTGGTCTATTTCACGTACGGTAAAGGCAGTCATCTACCTCTATGCTCTATTTCATACGACATTAAAAGAAACGAATGCTTCCTTTAAGATTAGAAGAAATACCTCAAATGTCCATGAAATGTCGTTAAGAAAATTACAATGGTTGTACCAACAACGGTTAATGCTAGCGATATTCAGGTCACATAAATTGCCGGATAAAAATACAAAATTGGAAACCAGCAAAGGTTTCTATTTTATCTAGCAATTAACAATTATTCCGGTGGCATGACTATAGATGTATGCTATATCGAAATAAATGTTAGCTTTTTTGCATAAAAACCGTGTTATGGTGGGTACAAGAGAGAGAGAGAGAGAGAGAGAGAGAGAGAGAGAGAGAGAGAGAGAGAGAGAGAGAGAGAGAGAGAGAGAGAGAGAGAGAGAGAGAGAAGATGTATGCATATATTTATACATACATATTTCAATCATTTCTGTAATCATTAATTCATTCACTGATTGAACATATATAATACAGAGAGAAGAGATATTTGACGTCATAAATGTAACGCATAAGTAAAATTAAATTTAATACAAATTTTCTTTAATCACACATTTTGTTTTCACTTTATGTACATGTATATATTTTTCCATAAATAAATCTGCAAAAAATAAAGTTCATACAAATATTTGTTTTTTTAATATGATATTACATATTTTCACTTTATGAAACTCCTAAGGGTATTGATATTACCAATCTTAGACAAGGGGAAGGGAAAACATGATGATCTTAAAACAATAAACTGGAGACCAATATCTCTACTAAATGTAGTCAGGTGTATAGGCCTGGCACTGGGATATATTAGGCCCAAGGCGGCAGGCAATGTGCAGACAAAACACTGCATTGCGGAGACGCGCGGGGCACAAGGCGGTTGCCTCGTTCGCCTTGCCCTAGGGCCGGGCCAGCAATTATAAGTAGGATACTAGCGCTGAAAGTGAAAATAGGTATACCTGAAACAATGAGTGAAAACCAAAACAGTTGGCAAGAAAGTAGGGATATAAAAAAACAACGTATTGACCACACAAAGTCTGACCGACTGTTGAAATAATAGGAGAGAAAAAGGAGCAATATTATTTGATCAAGAGAAAGCTTTTGACAGATCTAACAACTATGTGGATGCAATCCTAGAAAATACGTTTTCGAAGAAATATTCAAAAGATTGACCAAAATTCTATGCGCAGGTATCTTTTCTGAAGTACATATAAATGGAGCGAAAACTAAAGAATTAAAACTAGAAAGGCTAATTAGACAGGGATACCCCCAATCCATGTTATTATAAAGTAATAGCAATTGAAGTTTGATGCTCAAAGATTAGAAACAATAAAAATACAAAAGGGAAAAGAAAACAACCAAACTTAAAAGAAGAATTTAAAAGTCTTTCACACGAGAATGTCTGCACAAACATTATAATAGAACAGAACTCCTTTATGCACCCTGAAAATGAATTTCTTCACTTCCGGAATGCATCTGGGTCACAAATTAACGATTATAACACAGACATGCTATTGACAGGAAACTGGAGAGTATTCGCCCTGGACTCCAACCACATAACGCTTTATGTATGATCTTTAGAAAAAATGCTAAAGTAGAGAACTTAAAAAATGTATTAAAAAGTCTGTCTCTCTGTATCTATCTATCTATCTATCTATCTATCTATCTATCTATCTATCTATCTATCTATCTATCTATCTATCTATCTATCTATCTATCTATCTATCTATCTATCTATCTATCTATCTATCTATCTATCTATGTGTGTGTGTATGTATGTATGTATGTATGTATGTATGTATGTATGTATGTATGTATGTATGTATGTATGTATGTATGTATGTATGTATGTATGTATGTATGTATGTATGTATGTATGTATGTATGTATGTATGTATGTATGTATGTATGTATGTATGTATGTATGTATGTATGTATGTATGTATGTATGTATGTATGCATGCATGCATGCATGCATGCATGCATGCATGTATGTATGTATGTATGTATGTATGTATGTATGTATGTATGTATGTATGTATGTATGTATGTATGTATGTATGTATGTATGTATGTATGTATGTATGTATGTATGTATGTATGTATGTATGTATGTATGTATGTATGTATGTATGTATGTATGTATGTATGTATGTATGTATGTATGTATGTATGTATGTATGTATGTATGTATGTATGTATGCATGCATGCATGCATGCATGCATGCATGCATGTATGTATGTATGTATGTATGTATGTATGTATGTATGTATGTATGTATGTATGTATGTATGTATGTATGTATGTATGTATAACGTCACTTATATTATTAAGTCAATATTATGGTGCTAAAATAGTGGAGGAAGGAAAAGAATCGATTTCATATAGCATGGGAAACTACATTATCTTTGAACGGAATGTCGTTACAGGAATAAGGAAAAGGATGAACTTAATATGTCGTATTTAAGACTAATAAAATATCAACTATAATAAACAAAATTAAAAATCTGAAGACAAATCCAAACACGCATGTATATGTATATATTGGTTTGGTGAAATTTAGAGTACCGATATACAGAACAATAACTTACCGAAATTATTAGAATCACCAAGAAAGCATAAATATATAAGAGATTTTATTTTTAAATATAGGAATCAGGGAACTACATTGGGTGTGATGGGGAACAAGAAGATAGCTAAACACGTATTACTATAAAGCATGGTTTCACATAAAAATCAGTAATCAAAGTGGAATTAACTGTCCACTAGTATGAAAAATATGGGCGCAAATGAAATTTACGAAGCAAGAAATTTTAATTTTAAAGGATGTTCACAATGTATTATCAATGGGTGAAGTTGCCAAACGCACGCACATCATAAAGATCAAACATAACTGTCCTTTATATTAAAAAATGCATATTTATAAAACTGCATATAATGCTTCAATATACGGCTAAACAGCTAGATAGAAACAACATCGAGAAAAAGTTACAAAAATCAAGACGTACCACGAATATCAATTTCCATATACATATATAGGATTAACAATAAATAGGTATATACAACAGCGGTCAATTTCAGCATAATAAATATGATCAACAGTGGTCAAGCCACCATAGCTGGACATGGAAGAAACGTAATTAACAAATATAGTATATAAATTGAAACGAACAGTTTATAAACATGATAGTAAACGGAATTTCGCTGGAGGGAACATAAAGATTATATGAATAAACATGGTAAGGAAATCA
Organism: Potamilus streckersoni; assembly: GCA_016746295.1. NCBI lineage: Eukaryota > Metazoa > Mollusca > Bivalvia > Unionida > Unionidae > Potamilus > Potamilus streckersoni. Next base: position 1,516,356 of record JAEAOA010001155.1, read on the forward strand.
GCAAAAGTAATTGTACCATAGGACCACTTTAGGGGAAGGGATCCAGAGGGCAGGCCCACAAGGGTTATAGCAGCGCAAACGCATACTGGAAATCCCACCCACTACATGTTCGAACCGATTTCGAACGAAATTTGAGAAATTTACCTGACATGTACTACTAACACTCTGAACCAAATTACATACAATGGAAAAAAAGAGAGGATATCCACATACCAAAGGCTCCTCTTTACTGTCCCCCAATTGTTGCAGGGCAAATTATCCAAAATTAATTCTAGCACAGTAGCACAAAATAAGGAAGGGGAAACAGATAACGTACCAACAAAGACATAACAACTGACTTACCGTATATTCTCGCTTATAAAACGAGTCAAATTGCAAACAACATGGGTACTGATCTGTTGTAGCCTAATGTGTCTGCAGATCAGAGTCTATACTGTTTTCTCTATTGATTAGTCCTAGCAAACTGCACGGACCCAGATCTGCTGGTACATGATGCGAGGGAAGAGCTAGATCTGTGGAATTTGCAGTTGGACTCACCTTATAAGCAAGTACGGGGTAAAAACAAAAATCACTACACTTGCGAACAGGGACCTATATTAACCGGGAAGAAAACGCCACGGAGACTGCAGAGCTATGATGCATGGCTCACGCAATTTACACAGGACTGCTAAATATGTTTCTTTTTATTTCTGTGCAATGCCCTGACAAACCTTTGGCTGCATTTATTTAAATATGTGTGTGTATGTGTGTGCGTGTGTGTGTGCGTGTGTGCGTGTGTGTGTGTTGCAAAAACAGCTCAAATCTCTTTACATTTTAAGTACATGAACAACCAATAGCAATTATAGAATCATGTATAAAGATAGTATTGCTTATGATGAATATAAGTACAAAGAAGAAAAACATATGTCACTGGTATCTTCCAAAACATTGAAAATGCTCATAATGTCAAGTAAATCTTGACAAACGTTATCTCTGTAAAAGAGTTCACATTACTTTAAATACATAAAATACATACCATACTTCATCTCACGAAGTCTAACGTTTGACTCTTTTGTCCTTGTTCGTTTTGTTGTTTTGGGAGGTAATGGATCAGGTGGATTAACGCGATGAAGTTTGCCATCCAGGCAGACATAGTCGTCGATGAAATACAATAGGTTAGCTAAAATGTAAAGAGGGGTATGGATAAAATTATCAATTAATCATCGCAATGCATTGTGATCTTATCAATCATAAATTTTGTAGGACATGTTAATGAAAACTGCATGTTCCTACATCTAATTTAGTTATTCATGACCCACTCCTGACTATCCAACTAGGCCCATTTATCCACACACACCCCAGAGGTCAATCAAACATTCTAAAACACTTGTGCACATATGCCCCGATTTTCAAACAACCTCTCTCTCTCTCTCTCTCTCTCTCTCTCTCTCTCTCTCTCTCTCTCTCTCTCTCTCTCTCTCTCTCTCTCTCTCTCTCTCTCTCTCTCTCTCTCTCTCTCTCTCTCTCTCTCTCTCTCTCGCCCCGCTTTTCAAACAACCCCCCCCCCTCTCTCTCTCTCTCTCTCTCTCTCTCTCTCTCTCTCTCTCTCTCTCTCTCACACACACACACACACACACACACACACACACACACACTCCCGGCGATACCACCATCAATACTTTATATTTTTTATATTCCATAGTTTTGTCTTAAAATAATAAGAACGTGGGAGGACTTGAGCAAAAGTGGATACCCACCCAAACATTCACAAACTGAGGGTATCAAAGTCACAGCTTTTCATTAATATAGGTAAATGTTCCGCCCACTAACAGACACATTGTATTTGAGGCAAATGCTGTACCAATTGACTGACGTGGGTTTCAGGAGAATGCTCCACCCACTAATAAATATATGGGATTTGAGGATAATGCTTTACCCACTAATTGACTTGAAATTGAGGAGAATGCTCCACCCTCTAATTGACATGCTGGATTTGAGGTGAATGGTATACTCACTAATTGAAATCGTATGTCAGACAAAATACATTCAATAAAGCTGAGAAATTTCATGGAAACTACAGAGTTTCAAAGGTTTCAAACTATATGTAAGACCATATCTGTCTAGATTCCACACTTGCCCGGACAAAATCAGGCCGAGTGCTAATCAATACATGAACAAAAATCGCAATACCACGTTTACACTTACACCCAGCTTGACAATCATCTTGGGCAGTAGTCCGTAGGAATGTTTGCTAGTCGATAGCTGGTTGGCATACAGATGCATCACCCAGCCAATCGATTAGTTGGTAGCTCACTGTCCATTTCAACCAGATGCCATACAACGGTTCTGCTCGATCGCAGAGACAAAAACTCGACTTCTTCAATTTTAAAATCATTCTATCTATCTATCGCTCTCTCTCTCTATATATGTATGTATGTATGTATGTATGTATGTATGTATGTATGTATGTATGTATGTATGTATGTATGTATGTATGTATGTATGTATGTATGTATGTATGTATGTATGTATGTATGTATGTATGTATGTATGTATGTATGTATGTATGTATGTATGTATGAAAGAAGATAAGAAACAATTTAAATTATTTAAAGGTACTTAAAGTCAGGGATGAGACACCGATAATTGTTTAAAGAAGTTGTATATTTGTATAATTCATTAATTAGCACATTGTAAAGATTTACAAATATAATATTACATAGCATCTTTGATTTTATTATTTTAAAAATAAAAGCAAACTTCAATGGTTGCTCTATTTTTATTGCATTATGTATTGTCTAATATTATCTACGCTTCGACTTCTTAAAATGACATTGATATAGGCATGCCTTTTAAAAGAGCAATTTTTGCTTATTATAGAGGGTTGTAAAGAGAAAAAATATAATAATAATAATAATAATAATAATAATAATAATAATAATAATAATAATAATAATAATAATAATACGCGTGCAATCTTGAAGAAACTGTATGATGATGTGACACCATATACATTTCGGAATATCTTTAATATTACAAATTTTGGTCATCTTGTGCTTCTTGTTGACATTTATTTGTAAGGGCTAACTTATGAAAGCTTTAGTGCAATTCAGTTCTAGAGGTTTTAATTTTTTTAGAACTTTACATTTAACTGCCTCCATATAGCCACTGTCGTGCTGGCGTGCCCAAAAGAAAAGCCATTTCATGATAAGTACTTAGTTGGCTTTAATATTAGGGAATTTCAATTTAAACTTTAAGCGCTTATACAATTTTTATATTCGTTTGTCTTTAGAACGCGTTCAGCACATACTTCGTGAACATAATCCGCCATTTGGGTCAATGCTATTGGATCTCTATGACTGTAAGGAAAAGGCATATGCCTACATCTGTCGATGCAATATTTAATGGCAGATCATATCTTGGCACAAGAAGACTCCCAAAGATTTTATTTTTTATTTCAAAATGAATCGTTAGAAAATCCCATTTATTTGCATTCAAACTGGTAATATTTAGATTAAGAGTTAGAAAGATACAGGACATTTATAGTGAAGAATATCATCAGTGGTGGAGATTAAGTGGACATTTATACTGACCACAATCATAAGCAGTGGAGATTAAGTGGACATTTATAGTGAACACTATCATCAGTGGTGGAGATTAAGTGGACATTTATAGTGACCACAATCATAAGCAGTGGAGATTAAGTGGACATTTATGTGAAAACTATCATCAGTAATGGAGATTAAGTGGACATTTATAGTGAACACTATCATCAGTGGTGGAGATTAAGTGGACATTTATAGTGAACACTATCATCAGTGGTGGAGATTAAGTGGACATTTATAGTGACCACAATCATAAGCAGTGGAGATTAAGTGGACATTTATGTGAACACTATCATCAGTAATGGAGATTAAGTGGACATTTATAGTGAACACTATGATCAGTGATGCAGATTAATTGGGGATTTATGTGAACACTATAATCAGTAGTGGAAATTAAGTGGAAATTTATAGTGAACATTATCATCAGTAGTTGAAATTAAGTGGACATTTATAGTGAACACTATCATCAGTAGTTGAAATTAGGTGGACATTTATAGTGAACACTATCATCAGTAATGGAGAATAAGTGGACAGTTATGTAACATTATCATCAGTAGTGAACTTTAAGTGGACATGTATAGTGATCACTATAATCAGCAGTGGAGATTAAGTGGATATTTAGAGTGAACATTATCTTCAGTAATGGAGATTAAGTGGATATTTGTAGTGAACACTATCATCAGTAGTGAAGATCAAGTGGACATATATAGTGAACCCTGTCATCAGTTGTGGAGATTAAGTGGATATTTATGTGAACACTATCATCAGTAGTGGAGATTAAGTGGACATTTATGTGAACACTAACATCAGTAGTGGAATTTATGTTGACATATATAGTGATAACTATCATCAGTAATGGAGATTAGGTGGACATTTATGTGAACACTATCATCAGTAGTGGAGATTAAGTGGACATTTATGTGAACACTATCATCAGTAGTGTAGATTAAGTGGACATTTATGTGAACACTATCATCAGTAGTGGAATTTAAGTTGACATGTATAGTGATAACTATCATCAGTAATGGAGATTAAGTGGACATTTATGTGAACACTATCATCATTAATGGAGATTAAGTGGACATTTATGTGAACACTATCATCATTAATGGAGATTAAGTGGACATTTATGTGAACACTATCATCACTATTGGAGATTAAGTGGACATTTATGTGAACACTATCATCATTAATGGAGATTAAGTGGACATTTATGTGAACACTATCATCAGTAGTGGAATTTAAGTTGACATGTATAGTGATAACTATCATCAGTAATGGAGATTAAATGGACATTTATGTGAACACTATCATCATTAATGGAGATTAAGTGGACATTTATGTGAACACTATCATCATTAATGGAGATTAAGTGGACATTTATGTGAACACTATCATCAGTAGTGGAATTTAAGTTGATATGTATAGTTATAACTATCATCAGTAATGGAGATTAAATGGACATTTATGTGAACACTATCATCATTAATGGAGATTAAGTGGACATTTATGTGAACACTATCATCAGTAGTGGAATTTAAGTTGACATGTATAGTGATAACTATCATCAGTAATGGAGATTAAATGGACATTTATGTGAACACTATCATCATTAATGGAGATTAAGTGGACATATATGTGAACACTATCATCATTAATGGAGATTAAGTGGACATTTATGTGAACACTATCATCAGTAGTGGAATTTAAGTTGATATGTATAGTGATAACTATCATCAGTAATGGAGATTAAGTGGACATTTATGTGAACACTATCATCAGTAGTGGAATTTAAGTTGACATGTATAGTGATAACCATCATCAGTAATGGAGATTAAATGGACATTTATGTGAACACTATCATCGTTAATGGAGATTAAGTGGACATTTATGTGAACACTATCATCATTAATGGAGATTAAGTGGACATTTATGTGAACACTATCATCATTAATGTAGATTAAGTGGACATTTATGTGAACACTATCATCAGTAATGGAGATTAAGTGGACATTTATGTGAACACGATCATCAGTAATGGAGATTAAGTAGACATTTATGTGAACACTATCATCAGTAATGGAGATTATGTGGACATTTATAGTGATCACTATCATCAATATTGGAGATTAAGTTGTTTTAAATTTTCTTGTAAAATCATTGACTCCATCTTGAAAATGTTGAGAAAATCAAGAATTAGTTTAATGATGTTCGTAGTTATGAGGACAGTGTATTTATATACTTTCAGTTACAACTTACAACAGCATTGACGTTGTCTTTTGTCTTTATCGACTATTGCAAATACTTCTTTGTTGCAGCATATCTTATCCGGGCCATATTCTTCTAAAGCACCCATTTTCCCACACCACTGTAAACCTGAAACAAAAAAAACAAACAAAAAAAAACCCCATAAATACCCAAACAATAATTGAAATTAATGACATTTCCTCTTTATGCAAAACTTCATGATAGGGAAGAGGAGAATAATTAATTTATATTTTGTACGATGTTGGTGTTTCACGTCATTTTAGGACTAGGTTGTTTTGTTTTTTCTTCACCTCCACCATTCTGTTGGGTTGTGCTGGTTACCCTTTATTCTAATAATATGTTTAGTAACGGAAAATACATTATTGAGCCATAATGCACCAGAAGGGCTGGGTCTAGTCAGGTTGTTAGGAGTAATAACTGGGACAAGAAGCATAAATCCTAATATACTGATGCATTATGGGACAGTAGGTTAGAGTCTTTATTGCTTGCATTTGCACACGACTTATAAGCGTGTACATACATCGAACTTTAATTCAACCTGGAAAGTGGGAGGAATATTCTAATAGGTTTATTGATCTTTTTCATCCAAAATATATTCACTTCTATATTTCATCTTGGATTTTTATCGCAAAGGTGTCCTGTAAAAGCACCATGATGAAGCTTTAAAATATTTAAATATGAAACCAACATTTTTAATCTAAAAATAATTATATAATTAATAGGTGCTATTTTAATCCTTAAAACAAACCAAACAACATATAATATCGTTTTACTATATATGCCGATATCGAACATGTACATACTGTACCGGAAACTGTTGTACATACTGTACCGGAAACTGTTGTACCTGAAAACTATTACAATTACATTTCCAACAATGTGCTTTATGTCAACATGCTAGATTGTTTTGCAAATATCTTGCATTTTATAAAATAAAAAATGAGAGAGAGAGAGAGAGAGAGAGAGAGAGAGAGAGAGAGAGAGAGAGAGAGAGAGAGAGAGAGAGAGAGAGAGAGAGAGAGAGAGAGAGAGAGAGAGAGATATATACCTTTTGAGTCACGAAGATACCTCGTAATGAGGAAAACTATTAACATAACATTAAAATTTACGTTGTTCAACATTTTCAATGATTATCGTCCAAGACACCCTCTTCTTAGTCAATGAGCAGTGGGATAGTGACAAGCTGTAGCTATCTTCGATACAGTTTTATAGTATATTACACTGGGATAAATTCTAAAAATACATTTTACAGAAAAACCCTAGGTTTTAGCAAAATTCCGTGCTATGTGGTATCCCAGATCTTTTAATAGTTACAGGGTGCGGATATATAATAACATAACTTCATAAATGTGTGTAATAACTGTTGTATCTATATCATTTAACAAAATCGTAGAACCTATTGTTACATGTGATTTAGAAATTTGGAATACGAAAAAGCAAAACATAGAGGAACAATTGAAATTCACTTCTACAAAAGAAATTTCAATGATAAGACACTAATATCATTTTCTGTAGAACATGGAGAACTTGGCAAATTTCATTGAAATATAATTTACTACCAAAACAACTGATGCGTAGTTTTCATAGGAACTGTGATAGATATCCTAAAAGATGATGTACGGTTTGGAACTTGACAGAATTACTGAAAATTAGTCTCCACCATGTTCGTCAGAGTAGCCATATATTATGGTCAAATATCTTACTGGAGATAGCAAATTTTGTTTGTTGTCTGTCTCTTGACAACTCAAAATAAACATTTTAATTTTGGGATTGACTTTGAAACGGCATAATTGTTACTAACACACCTGTGACTACAGTATATTTAACGGACACTAAAGCAATCTCCACAAATAGAAAATTTTTATCGAGTTCGTGATCTTTTGGAAAATTTCCATTCGTAACATTAACATATCTCTAAATTTAGTTATGACAAAGGACATAAGCGTTTGGTATAAGCGTATATAATGTTCCGATAACACCTGCACGAATGAACATTTGTATTGTACTAATTTGTAAAATCTAGCTATGCATGGAGTTTCGACAGTCCAAAACAAATAAAAACACAATCAATCGAAAGTGGATTAAACCAATAGTCAGGGAAAGTATAGTTGGTACTAATGTAGCCAGAAAAACAGTTTCTGCGCAATTTAGGATTTATGTGATCTCGCCTTCTTAGTCACTGGTCACCTGACTTTACGTGAGAACAACCGAAACTACACATGTAATTAAATCTAACTTGCATGTGTACGTGGATGCAACATTTATGGTATTGTATCTGCATTTGTTCAAAGTGTTACAAACATATCTCCTCAAGAATAGCGTTTTTTATGGCATCAAATTCAAAACTTGATTTTTACTGTACGGTCAGAATTGATTAGAACCAGAAACATACCCTGTAAAATAAATGTATCCCGTGAAAGGGATCAAAACCCTGTTACTACAAAAGAAAACAACAGGAGATGAGATAGCACCAAGAACATAGATCACTGGAGAGCAAAAGAAGGACCCAGTAGGAATATAGAGGACACCCCTCCAAACACTATTAAATATAAATCGAGATAGGCTTCTAAATACCCCTTGGAGGCCCCCGCACTCAAGCTCAAATAAGGACTACAGAGTAGTAGAAGAGAACTTACCAGAGACACAAAACATCCATTAAAGACAATAAATGGGGAAGTATGCTGATGGCTATCTGCCCGATGCCCAACACCCCGGCAACAGGAGTGACATATGATATTAACAATGCAAGCATATAGGGCGTTAACCCAACCCAAAGTGCAGACCAGGATAAAAAAAAAAAAAAAAATAAAGAAGAAAAAAAAAGAACAAGAAACACCAACAAAACAACGCTAGAAAGGGAAAAGAAAGCAGTCAATCCCCGAATGAATGGCCACTCTATATTACCCCCCCCCCAGAAATAGACGGGAAATTACTGTTATAAAATATATATTACATACTGCAGGATGAAGATTCCTCTGTCGGACTAAGTTAAGGATGGTTGGGAAACCTCCACAGAGGGATATTTCCCAAACCATGGTTTAATCGAAGATTTGATTAGAGGCGTACCGCTCACCTGTCATTAAGGAACGAAAGAGGAAAACATCAACCTCGGCAGATTCTATTGAATCAATGCAAGTGGGGAAAATTAAATAGTTCTAACACCCCATGCATTAAATTCCCCCCCCCACAACAGATTCCAATAATGAGGTAAAAATAAAGGAAAAAAGAAAAGAAAACAGAAAAAACACGTGCATGATGATGAGAGAGAGAGAGAGAGAGAGAGAGAGAGAGAGAGAGAGAGAGAGAGAGAGAGAGAGAGAGAGAGAGAGAGAGAGATTAAAATTATCTATAAAGGAAAATTAGTTGACTATTACAGAAGAATAAATATAATAGGAACTGATTACACACCTGAATATAAAGACGGACAAGCTAGCAGACTGGACAAATTTTGCATAACAGATGTAGGTATAAGGCAAGCAGAAGAATGCAGTATATGTAACACTAAAACCTCTGACCATTTTATGCTTGATGTAAGTGTAGAAATAAAACAAATTAGAAAAATCGGGTCCTTGGATCTGGAATATTAACAACAATATTTGAAATGATGATGAATATAAAAAGAAAGCTTTTAAATTTTATAGACAGGAAATATTTAAATATTACAGAGGAGTATGATAAACTAAAAAGAACGACAGGGAAAGAAACCAAAAATATTGTCATATTAGGAAGAGGATATTACAAAAAAGAAACGAAGAACATAAAATTTGATTAATAATGGAAACCCAGGGACAGAAATAAAAACTCAAGCCAACAGATACATAGAACTAATAAATAAATTATAAATAAATAAAATAAATAAAGGAAGTAAGACTAGAAAAGTTTTATTTGGGACAAGGAGGAAATTTATATAATTATTATTAAATTATGTGCCAGATTGGCGGCGTGCAAACCACACCAACCTCTTTCACTACGGTTCGTTGCTAGGGAATGGCCTCCGCGGTGTGATTTACCCAGTGTGGATAGATAGAAAGAAGAATGCAGATCACTGAACAAGTATATTGAAGAAATAAACACGACGAGCCACCTTCAATGAACAAATATAAAATTTAATCAGTTTCTCAACAGAATGCAAAACGAAAAGAAATCAATGACTTGGGTACAAAAAAGATGGAAAATGGTACAAACATGTACTCAAATAAAACGACAATACAAATTTCTTTAAATGTAAAATTACTTCAACGTTAAATTGCTATCCTCATTGCCAATGAGATGTCACCTTTGAGTGCAACGATGAGAGATTTCATCACCTAATATATGCAGACATCAAGACTTCCGTTCGTCTCTGCTCTGTCGATCTTTGTTTAGCTTTTTCGTCTTGGACTCTTGTCTGTCGAACTCTGACTTAACAATCGTCTCTGGACTTAGATTTCTGCGTAGGACTTGTTCTGGTCCTGTGATCGTTCAGGGATTTCTCGTGTGAATCCAGGAAAGCTGTTTCCTTTTGCTGTTTCTTTTATTCGTTTCCACGAATCTCACGTATAGTCTGTCTCCTAACAGAGACAACTATCTGGCCCCTTACTCTATAATGAAGACGTACTTTTTACGAATTCAAAATGTAGAGTTTGCCTACTTGCTGAGACAAAACTCTCGCTTCACTGCCAAATCACGAGATAACATCTCACACGATCCCGGAATCATTTAACTTCCCTTGCGAAAGATTAAAGACTGCTGAATTTTCCTAAAGTAAAACCTTTAATTTCTTACAGTGTTAAGCCCATAAATCCATATTAACCAATCGGAATAGACTGTTTCCTAAACCTGTTTGTAGAATTTTTGGATTGACAAGAAAACTAAGCAACTAATCATGCCGTAATTAATCATTACTTTGAACACTCATCTATAGCCAGCTGCCGCCCTTACTCTGACGATTTTGGGGTAAGGTCTTATGTCATTCTCTTGTACCATAGCATCTGACTCGGTCATGTTAGACAGCTAGAACGAATTCCCTTTTGACGTTCAGAGATGAAATGAAAAATAATCATCTAACTATCTCTAGCTCTTTCTACTTTAATTAAGTTGACTTTGATACAATTCCTTTAAACAAAGCTTCTACGAGTTTTCAAAATTCGACACATCACATAGGCCCTTCTTTAAGAGTAAAATCTGGGATTTTGCTCATCGCATTTTGAAGTCACAGTTTAATTTAATGTTTACATGTCCTGAAGTGACGCCTTCACCTCAGACTCAAGTAATCGACTCATGCAATCTGCACCCACATTTAAGTTTCCACGAATGTAACGAAGCTGGACTTTATATTGTTGTAGAAACAATGACCACCTCATTAAACGCCCATTAGTCAGTTTAGCCTGTGCAAAATACGCTAAAGGTTGATGATTGGTTTCTAGAATAAACTTTCGCCCATACAGATAACGCTGAAATGTATGGATCTCAAAGACAATCGCTAGGCATTCCTTCTCAGAAACTGAATAATTACACTCAGCGGTATTAAGTTTCCTACTCGCGTATGCAACAGGAAATAAGCCCCCATCATGTTCTTGCAGTAAAACTGCACCAAGACCCCTGTCAGAAGCGTCTGTACGTAACACAAAGTCCTTTGTCACGTCTGGTAGCTTAACAATGGCGTCTGACGTCAGTCTATCTTTCATCTTTTCCTCCAGTAGCTTCATACTAAACTCCTCCAAATCCTTCACACCTGGTTTCTCCGGTAGAATGTCTTCGTAATCGTGAAGTATCTCTTCCACCTCGCCACATTGGTTTGACGTTAACATTACGTCATAGACGACGTCTACGTAAGTTTCCTTCCCTGTCAACGGACAACTAGGAAGTACTTCCGCCACTCCTTCGTTGTCGTCGAGTTCTTCCGTCACAACTGTAGCAACCACGAACTCAGTAGGTGACTCTCTTTCTCGGTAGCGTTTAAGTAGGTTAACGTGGTACAGCTTTTCTTTATCGCCCATCCTAATGTGATAATTCTGTCCACCCTTCTTCTCCGTTACAACGAACGGTCCTCTCCAAGACACTTGGAGTTTGTTATGTTCTAATGGCAACAACAACAACACCTTGTCGCCTACCTCAAACTTACGTTCTTTCGCTTTCTTGTTGTAGTACTTGGCCTGACGTCCCCTTGCATCACAGAGATTTTTCTGGGCCAAGTTACAAACTTCCTCCAGTTTATTACGGAGGTCAACAACGTACTGATATGTCGTTATTACATCTTCGGATGCTTTCTCATCCGTCCACAACTGCTTCAATACAGCCATGGGTCCTCTCACTGTCCTCCCATAAACTAGCTCGAACGGCGAAAATCCAAGACTAGCTTGGGGTACTTCGCGGTACGCAAACATCGCGGGAAGGTATCGATCCCAATCCTTAGGTCGATTTTCGCATAACTTTTTTAGAGCTTGTTTCAATGTCCCATTGAAACGCTCCACTAGACTGTTACACTGTGGGTGATAAGGGGTAATAGTCAGGTGCCTGATAGAAAGTAACCGGTTTACTTCCTCCATCACCTGGCTAACAAACTGCGTTCCTTGGTCAGTTAGTATTTCGTCTGGTACACCAATTCTAGACCAGACCCCTAACAACGCTTCAGCTACCGTAACTGAATCGATGTTCCTTAAAGCAACGGCTTCTGGGTATCGGGTAGCATAATCGACAATCGTTAGCACATAACGATTGCCACTTTCCGCTGCGGGCTTTATCGGACCTATCAAATCCATAGCCACCCGTGAGAAAGGATCATCAATCAGAGGGGTGGTTCTTAGCGGCACTGGGCGATGTGAGGTCTTAGGTGCCACTCGCTGACACTTGTCACACGACAGACAAAACCTCCTTACATCAAAATACACACCTGGCCAATAGAACTCCCTAACTAACCTATCTCGCGTCTTAGCCACACCCATGTGACTACCAAGTAAACCTTCATGTGCAAGCCTAAGTACTTCATCCCGCTTACACCGTGGTACAATTACCTGCTTATACCTCTCGGTCCCCTTTCGAGCGTATCGGTACAAGATACCTCGCTTCAGTGCGAACTCTACCTCACCGTCGGGTAAGTTCCGCACTGACTTGTCCTTTGCATACCCGCGTATCTTATTAAGGGTAGAATCTTCCTCTTGAAGTCTCCTTAATTCGCCAGGCAGCAAATTATCTATGGGCGAAGTCGAGGGTTTCAACGGTTTCGGCCCTGACCTTCGTCTCATAGACCTAGTCTCTACAGACCCCATGTGTACAGGTGTACACGTCCTAGGATTCGGTTGTGGCAATACATACCTACATCCGAAAATAACATCATGCGACAACCCTGACAAGCACGCTGCTTGGATTCGTCCTTTCACATAGGGCGAATCAAGATTGATATAAACAACTGGAAGGGAATCTCTACTCTTATTTGCAAATTGTACCTCTACAATCTCACCTGTATAATCAGCAGGTTTAACAAACTTGCTGTCCACCAAAGCTGGATAACAATAGCCGGTGTCGTACAACACAGTAACCTCTACGCCATTTACCGTAGCTGTTGCTGTATTGGACCACTCCAATAGATTACTCTGTTTACTAGTATATGGGGTCACTACATTTACAGTGGGACGGTATTTTCTACAGTTTTTAAGAATATGGCCGGGTTTGTTGCAGCCATAACACACAACTTCCTCTTTCTTACCAGAGGTTATCTTGTCCATCCCTTGGGACTTACCTGAGTCTATCCTCAGTTCTTCTGCTCGAGGGTCCTAACTGTACGTTCAGTTCTTTGCCCCTCCTAGACTCCACTTCGACCCTTAGTCTTTCCATGACTAACGTATGTTCTCTCTCTTTATTCCTTTCCTCGGCCTTCAATTTCTCACTTTCGGCTTGCAGTCTAGCTAACTCAAGTTCTTTTTCACTTTCAGCCTGCAGTCTGGCTACCTCAAATTCTTTTTCTCTTTCAGCCTGCAGTCTGGCTACCTCAAATTCTTTTTCTCTTTCAGCCTGCATTCTGGCTATCTCAAGTTTCTTTTCTCTCTCGGCTGCCTCTCTTTCCTTCTCTCTTTCGGCTGCTTGCTGTTCTTTGTACTCTTTGAGACTACGCTCTACAAAGTCAGCTAACTGGTCCCTTCATAACCTAATTCTTCGGATCCAATAGCTTTGAATTTTCACGCAAGTTGCCGTAATGTTGCCATTCTTGTCTATCTGTCTTGTCGCTAACTCACTTACCTAGATTAGCTATCACTAACCTGTTTTCTGCCTTCAAGAAAACAACTTCCCTATGAATATCAACGAATATTCTAACTCAGTCAAGTCTTACCTACAGACTTACTTAAAAATCACACAATTTAAACGGCTTTCGGGCAGTACCAAACTATAAATTCTCCCTAAATTCGTATCGTCTGCAACACATGTGCAAATTACCCTGGGAATACTTTTTTTATTGATCTCTTCTCGCAAGAGTACTAAGGCAAAATTTTTCTGGGTTACTTAGATACGGAAAACCACCACGCTTCAGCAATTTCAGGTACGGAATCTTAATTTCTTACAATGTCATGCAACATTTAAGAAGTTCACTAATCATGCATAATTTTAAACATATAAGAATAGGTGCTGACTCAATTCACACTCGTGGTTACTTATTTAAAATATATAAATCTATCAATGATACGGTGTTTTATTTCTTTCAATATATGTTCAGATCTGCTTTTTTCCACTGTTCAAATATCACGGAACGAGGCTTCCACTTATGTGGCCAATTGGCGGCGTGCAAACCACACCAACCTCTTTCACTACGGTTCATTGCTAGGGATTGACCTCCGCGGTGTGATTTACCCAGTGTGGATAGATAGAAAGAAGAATGCAGAACACTGAACAAGTATATTGAAGAAATAAAGACGATGAGCCCCCTTTCAATGAACAAATATAAAATTTAATCAGTTTCTCAACAGAATGCAAAATGAAAAGAAATCAATGACTTGGGTACAAAAAAAGAAGGAAAATGGTACTAACATGTACTCAAATAAAAGACAATACAAATTTCTTTAAATGTAAAATTACTTTCAACGTTAAATTGCTATCCTCATTGCCAATCAGATGTAATCTTTGAGTGCAACGATGAGAGACTTCATCACCTAATTTATGCAGACATCAAGACTTTCGTTCGTCTCTGCTCTGTCGATCTTTGTCTAGCTTTTTCGTCTTGGACTCTTGTCTGTCGAACTCTGACTTAACAATCGTCTCTGGACTTAGATTTCTGCGTAGGACTTGCTCTGGTCCTGTGATCGTTCAGGGATTTGTCGTGTGAATCCAGGAAAGCTGTTTCCTTTTGCCGTTTCTTTTATTCGTTTCCACGAATCTCACGTATAGTCTGTCTCCTAACAGAGACAACTATCTGGCCCCTTACTCTATAATGAAGACGTACTTTTTACGAATTCAAAATGTAGAGTTTGCCTACTTGCTGAGACAAAACTCTCGCTTCACTGCCAAATCACGAGATAACATCTCACACGATCCCGGAATCATTTAACTTCCCTTGCGAAAGATTAAAGACTGCTGAATTTTCCTAAAGTAAAACCTTTAATTTCTTACAGAGTTACACCCATAAATCCATATTAACCAATCGGAATAGACTGTTTCCTAAACCTGTTCGTAGAATTTTTGGATTGACAAGAAAACTAAACAACTAATCATGCCGTAATTAATCATTACTTTGAACACTCCTCTATAGCCAGCTGCCGCCGTTACCCTGCCGATTTTGGGGAAAGGTCTTATGTCATTCTCTTGTACCATAGCATCTGACTCGGTCATGTTACGTCGGCTAGAACGAATTCCCTTTTGACGTTCAGAGATGAAATGAAAAATAATCATCTAACTATCTCTAGCCCTTTCTACTTTAATTAAGTTGACTTTGATACAATTCCTTTAAACAAAGCTTTTAAGAGTTTTCAAAATTCGACACATCACAAATTACCTAAAGGGAAATCGCCCGGGTCAGATGGTTTAACTGCGAAGTTCTAAAGGACCTTCAAGAAAGAGTTAGTAACCATACTAAAATTGCTGTATATAAACATTTGTCTACGATAAGTAGTGCATTTATCTATGAGAGAGAGAAAGAGAGAGAGAGACAGAGACAGAGACAGAGACAGAGACAGAGAGACAGAGAGAGAGAGAGAGAGAGGGGGGAGGGAGGGAGTGGGTGGGGAGGCTAAAATACGTTATTTCAAATATATATCCAAAATAGAAACGTAAAGTAGTTCACCATTATCTATACCACATTTTCAACGTTGATATATAACTTTTAGTTAGTTGCTTTAGACATCTGAACACTTTCAATGTAGGAAAATGTATTTACTCCATTGTTGTCCAACTGTAGGGCATATACATAGTATCCCAAACTTGGGGTGTGCTTTTTCTGATCTAATTGTATATTAGGGATTCAAACGTTTTCTTTGAAATATCCAATAGATGTCATCCACATCGTAATAGAAACAGAATTGACCTTTATTGTTTAATGTGTTGTTATTTTGATGCTTTTAATTGTAAGAATTTATGCCTTATTATTATTATTATTATTATTATTATTATTATTATTATTATTATTATTATTATGTCATGCAGATGCAATATTTATAAATTACACATTTTGCGAGTCCGATGCCGTGCGTTTCATCGCCTTTAAAAGTGTTTCGGACTGCAACCGTTGTATTGATGAGGATTAGTAAGGATCACTACCGGATTTACCATTGTGCTTGAGTGTGCTTAATCACAGGGCCCCTTTTTGGCAAAAAAATAAAATATCATGAATTTTTTCAAAAGTCTGTGGCTATTTTAACTGCTCCTAAATTTCATGAGTATATATGCCTGATTATCTGTGTCGGCCTACCGTGCCCAAGTAAGGGGTCTCATAACTTAACTAGCACAGGGCCTCATTTGTCCTAAACCCGGCACTGGTCAGGACGTTCATGAACATTCAGGTACTTTGTCATTATTTTACGAAATCCCTTGACAAATAAGGAAAGCAAAGACCTCGCCGTCGTTTTCTTACAGAGAAACTGCAAATGAAAGCAAACAACGGACATCGAGAAGAGTCAGCATTTTAACACCTGGTATGTAGGTTTTCATGGATAGAAAAAACGCTAGCGTCAGTAATTCGGTGGGGATTTGTAACAATCCTACAAAAACATGCAACAGTGTTTAGAATAAAACGGTGTACAATCCTTAATTCTGGATTCTAATATGGTAGATATTTTTATATTAATAGAGCACTTGTGTTCTTGAAATGTACATTAGTGAAGTAACTAGTGATACACTAAACAAGTTAAACTGAAACTAGATATAAATAACCAGTAAGAAGGACCTAAATATAGCAGGTAATTATATAATTTTTTGGTTTTACATACATTGTACATTGAATACAACAACTGCATCAACTAGAAAGACAGACAGATGCATATGAGAGTTAAAGTCAAGTTTTGCATAATTGTTTTGCACAAACAAAAAGCGATCCAAATAATTTACTTCATGAGTCAGTCCTCAAAGATCATGGCTACTGACTTTGTCTCAACCCATCGGTTAACCCAAAAACATTTGTGATACGAGAGTGCGAGCTCTCTATCATAATAAATACGTACGTGTGATATGAGAGTGCAAGCTCTCATTCGTAATAAATACGTACGAGTAAGAGTGATATGAGTGAGAGTTCTCATTCATAATAAATAAGTACGAATGATGAGAGTAACAGTGCTCAGTCCACTTAAAATCATCAGTAATTGATTTTGCTTTAAAATCTTTATGATGATTGTAATTTATTTGAGATCAACAAATCATGCCTAAAGAGATACCCTAATGTTTGTTACACTTTTCGTCATGAAGGTGCTTACGTTGTAGGTTCAGGTCAATCCGATTTTGGTCGTAACTGCAAAGATGCAATAACACGTTTTCAACCTTTTGTACAATCTAGTTCCTGGCTTTCTATTCTGGACGTGCAGCATAATCAAATCCGACTGTTAATTTCAGTTATCAATGGTTTAGACCTGTTTGCAGCCTTTATGAAGTCAAACCCATTAAATCAATGAAGCAGGATTACCGTCTAGACTGGGATGATAACATTTATTTCTTTAGTAACTTTTTTTACTTTTATTTCGAGGAACCTATCAAAGTACTTGGTCGGCTTGTTTATAGCCATACTCATGGGTCAGATTTTAAAACTTTTATATTTTTCAATTAGTAAATACTATCATTTACTTCTTTATAATATGTGTTCGTTACAACGAGAATATCACTGGGTAAATAATGAAAATATTACCACAGATGGTTAGTACTGGGAAAAAAATGAAAACCTTAATTATAGATGTTTATGAAAGTAATAAAATATTAATTATATATGGTTACAATTATACAAATAAAATTGATTATGACAAGGTTGTAACATGATTGTGTTTAATAGTGGATTTTATTTTAATTTACATCGATACAATAAGAACAAGAGGGCCAAAACAGCGGAAGCTCTTCTATCAGTATTTTACCAATTTAAATATCTCAATAAAGGTTTCGGTTTCTTACTTTTCTGTCTACCTCTGCACTGATGAAGAGACGTATACACACCTTTTCGCACATTCAAGTTTAATATACACTGACATGTTCTCCATCTGTAAGGCATATATAATATCGAAGTATTATGGTACGTTTGTTCTTTTCTAAGTTTATACTTGGGATTCAGTCGTTTTCTCTCTGTCCAAAGAATGTCAATTGTGTCTTTTTAGGAACGTACTTGTTGGTCTTGTTTAATGTATTGGTATATGAGTCCTTCCATTTTTTGAGCCAGCATGCCGTTATATTGTTCATATTGTCATATAGGTGCAATTAATGTACAATATAAACTTCATTCAAGGCAAGAACCCTCGTGGCCGTGTGGCTGAATGCGTTCACTTTGATGGGTCTACTCACACAACTCTCCTTTGCGTGATTTCATTTTTTCTTGTGCAACGTTGGTATAGGTGACAGAAAGGTACCTATTCGCATTCCGTGGATGGGTGATATTCACTGGTTTTCCCGGGTTCTACCTTAATCATATATAATGGATGGCCGTGTATAACCTAGAGTGTACTGAAAAATACCTTTAAATTCAGCAACAGCATCTTTCTAGAAGGTTGTCGTGAACTTTATTACATTTCAACATGCATTCAGATCGCTCCTTTTCTACTGGAGTTTGGTCAGTGTGTTTGTAGCATTATGTCCCACCCAAGCACATTATCGTGACACCAGGCCGACCAGCCATAACACTAACTTCTTAATGCTGAGTGCCAAGCGAATCAGCTGTTACTACCATTTTTTCTTATGTCTTTGGTATGACTCAACCGGGGATCGAACCCACGACCTCCTGCATCCGAAGTGGATGCTCTATTCAGTAGACCACCGAAGAGGTTATTTTCTAGATGAATTTTTCTTACATTTTACAAAGTTTTCCATGTTTGTCCGAAAGTTATGAAGCATTTATAACTTATCCAGAGAAAGAAAATGAATGGCAAAATATAAAAACACTGTGAATATCCAGTTTTTTGTTCTGATTTGCGCGTCGTCTCAGGGACGTGTAACGTGTTGCATGCATATTTCGGTCTATAACAATTTTTCAGTCATATCGCTACGATGTCTTCATGGTGGCAATTTATAGTGTTACGTGTATATTTTGGACCATAACTATGTAGATTAATACAAGTAGTGACAGTGACCCAATTTTATCCACACAGCATTCTGCAGAAAAAATGTTGCATGAGATACCGTCGTACATAGGGAATGACCGTGCATATATTTAGACCGTGTTGTTACCGTTTTATGGATGTTACCTGTAAGGCATGATCCATCCCTATTTAATACCTGTAGAGTATGGACATTCCCTCTTTAATACCTGTAGAGTATGGACCATCTCTATTTAATACCTGTAGAGTATGGACTATCCCTATTTAATACATGTAGAGTATGGACCATTCCATTTAATACCTGTAGAGTATGGACCATCCATTATATTTGCAACATTATAATTGATTTTTGTCAACTACAGTGCAGTTCAACCGATTTTATATCTATATAATGCTGCTAATTGTTTCATATCCTAAATGTAAAATTCTAATGTTAACTGGACAGTAAATTCTTTTCCTGAATACCAATATAAATATTGAACTTTTTTCATAATTAGATATAAAAGTTTTCTATAATTAGTTTAATAGACGTGTCGAGTATGAATTCCCGGTACCGCTCGATATCCACAACAGGACCGTGCTCCCGTTGCCAAGGAACAATGCTTACGTTTTCGTTCTTTGCGTGTACGCTGTTCAAATAGTAGAACTTAGTGCGTTTTCTATCCTGTGTAGCACAGCCTAGAATGTGCAGCCACACTTACTGTTAAAACAACTCCACTATTAAAGGTTCATCCAACAGCCTTTGTCAAATCCATTCCCACAAAAGAGCAACATCTTGATTGCCATCTATTCGTGCTTTTATCCGTTTCTACTGGTGTTGAGTTGCACCTGCTGGTCTTTTTCTGTACTGACTAGTGTTTGTCTGTAGGTGTCGGTGTTCATCTGCAAGGTAGCCGTTATTGTAAAATGTGTTGTGTTTTCCTTTCTAAACATCTCTATTTCTATCTTTTGGGGGTTGTAATCCGTGTAATGTCCCTTCTCTTTTTCTCATCCACTTCTGGCTACAATGTGCATCTTACCTTTTTTCTGGATCAATAACTGTACTTTGTGCCCACCAATCATAATTTCAGCAATTTGGGTCGCTATCGGTACAAAATATGCAAAATACTTTCCCACACATTTGACAACTACAAATCAATGATTCTGAACCTAAATTGAAGCGAATAAAGCAATAAAAACGCTTTAATAAGGTTATACATGTACTATTGTTTGGATGCAAAATTCTTTTCCTCCGTGATTTGAAATTTTATTCAAGCGATAAATGAATGAAAGTCTACCTTCCCTTATTGAAAAATTTCTGTAAAATTTGATCGTTCTAGTATTACCCTTTATGGCGAAAAATTATTGAAAATTTGTCTAAAGAGAAAATTGCAGGTCGCAAGTTTTGTTAAATTTTTTTGTACACGAATTCTTCTCCTGGATATATACAACCTGTCGATTGGCTGAGACCCAAATAAAACCAAAGCATTTTTCACATGTTATATAATGTATCTGACTGAGGTACGAACTGAAATATAACACGTAGTATTTGTTTGCTTTATCTTTAATTTTGAATGAAATAATGGTCATACTGTGAGTCACCACAATTACCGGTACTGAAAAACTGCACAAAGATTAACTTTAAATCAGTGCACACGATTCCAAGAAGACCTTCCATCATGTATACGTAACTGATACCAATTAAACAAATGTCCATCCACTGTTTTAAGTTTATAGTGGGGAAAATACAAAATTTGTGTGTCTATGTGTGTGGGGGTGAGAGGGAGAGAGAGATGTAAAATGAACTGTGTGTTTTTGTGTGCGTGTCTTTGTGTGTGTGTGTGTGGTGCTAAAGTGAAAACATAAGTTTGATATTAACATACCCTTATCAACTTTACCATCAGCAATATATATGACTAATTTTTATTTAAATCAAAATTTGATAGCGTATAATTTCATAAGAGGTGTAAGTAGATGTCACCCTAGAAACGATATACAGCATATTACATACTAAATTGTGGCTGAAAAGATGAAGCAGTCACGAACAAGATATTCCTTCAATGCATACTGTTTACATACTGTACAGGCGTTTGAATGAGGGAAACACCTAAATGGATAATATAAAATAAAAGCCTCCAAATAGAATGTAGACGAAAAATAAATTTGACTGCCTACATCTTCATTGATACATATTTAAATTAAATTATTATTGAAAACTAATTTAATGTAATTCATCATATTCAGTCATCAAAGAATTTGTCCAAGTATGTTCACCGATTGTAATTCTCGAAATCTTAATTGTGGTTTTCATTGAAATAAGTCTTCCTAAAAGAATTAAAACTATGACAAATACATGATGTTTTCCTAAAGTAATCAGAGCATTAACAAATAGACGATGTTATCCTAAAAGAATCAAAACCATGCCAAATAGACGATGTTTTCCTAAAAGAATCAATCCCATGATAACCTGGTGATGTTTCAAATAGGCGCGTTTCAACGTAATTCTGGAGATAATTTGAAATTTTAGTTTTATTGGATTTTAATTGTTTGTATTTTTAAAAATTGCAAAAAACACAAACAAAATCTTAAAGAGTATTCAATTACGGCATCTTAATTTTAAAGGTAACCTAAAGGTTTTCTAATAACGGAGAATAATTGGAAAATCATATGATGACTTAGAGAAAGAGAACGGTGTCCCGAAAGTAATAATGTTCCACATTTTATCCCAGATTCTTGGAATAGTGTCAGTCAAATATAGATATTTCCCTTTCTGGAATACTCTGAAAGTAAACACTTGTGTCAGTCTTTAATTTAACCCATATATAGAGGCAGTAGAGTATGAAGACAGTCAAACTGCGACATGATGAGCAATTGAAATAGTAGTGTAGATGACCGAGAGTCAAATGAATAGCAAATTTAAAGGATTACACAGCAAGAGAATAGGGTTGCCCGGATAAAGCGGCAAATCTTAGGAATGATCAAAGTAAGCATACTATTTATGTACAACTTGATACAATTTTAATAGACACTACACATTTTACTTTAGTGATCAGACTTCACTGATTTTATTTTAATTGTATCATTCTTTAAAGATAATGGATGCACGAGAACAAAAGATAAATATGAGGACGAAGGCGATGAAATAATAGGCAATGCAATATATTAACATGCCACACATCGATAATTTTCTGCCTTTTCTTTGGTTTGTGGTTCTGTGTGAATGTCTGTTGGTAATAGGCTTTCAGTTTGATTTCTACATGGAACGACTCATTTTATGTCTTAGCATAGAATTTGAACAATAATAAAGTAACAATATTGTCATAAAATTGGATAACGTGCTGAAGTTGCATCTAAACATGATTTGAACAACTTTTAAAGTCCTTGAATATTGGATTTTGTCTTGAAACATTCGCAGATTTGATTTACTATTATAAATTGCTTTAACGATCCATTGCAAGGATTGTTTAGGTTCATTTCAATGAAATCATATTACATTTCAGACTGAATGTATCTATGTATTGACTGTTAAGCAGTGCCTGCCAATATACACCCATTCAGTCTCATCGTTTATATTGGGCATTGCTATCTATTACTTTGTGATTGTTCGCTTGCAAAGTCAATCGCGATATCTTTGTACTCAATAGGATCGCCCTTTGGGTTGAAGGGCTATACGAATTTCACGTGCGACAGAAGACAACCACCGCTACACTAAATGATGTTAAAAGAACAAAATACTCCCTTGACCATAAGGGGAAATATAGTAAATGTTCGTGGAAAAGTATATCAGAAAATTGCATGGGTTGTATGAACCACCGAGAATGTTAACAATATTCAAGTCATTTGTATAATTCATAAATTCCCTAATTTAAAAAAATTGGAATCCAGCAAAGATTGGTGTAGTGTATTTTTTATCAAGCAATCAGCAATTAATCCAGTGGATTGACTAATATCTAATTGGTATATAAAAATATATGGAACAAATTTCAGATTTCTGCATAAAACCGTATTAGTGTGGTTACGACAGAGAACTCGAAGAACAGGACACACATACATACATACATACATACATACATACATACATACATACATACATACATACATACATACATACATACATACATACATACATACATACATACATACATACATACATACATACATACATACATACATACATACATACATACATACATACATACATACATACATACATACATACATACATACATACATGCATACATACATCACACATCATTAGTTCATTTACTAATTACGAAAAAAGACAACAAATACAGGGAGAACAGATTTTAATATCACTGAAATTAAATGCAAGTAAACATTAAATAAAATGAAAATTTCTTTAATCACAAATTTTGATTTTACCTTTTATGCTCATATATACATTTATGTATAAATACAACTAGTAAAAATAATTTTAGTTTATATAAATAATATTCATAAATTTCATACTGTATTAAGAAATTAAACTTTGTCCTTCTAATAGCATCCAGACTTAACAATTTTTCCTTATTTAAATTCATTCATTCAAAATGCTACTAAAATCCCTAATGAATAATTTAAAATATTGTTGTTCACTTTGAAAATACAAGGCGCCGTCTACCTCTGTATAATATGCATTACAAAATACTAGCCAAAGCTTTAATGAATATCTTCTTCCCAGAAAGAAAATGTTTATTTTTATTTAAAATTCAATTGGATAGTGCTGATGCAATTACTAAATCCCTAAATATTTGCACCAAGATTTGTTTCTTCACATCATTGTCTCTGAATTGATTCCCGTTACCGTTTACGAATTTGTTCAAAAAGGCAAACATTCCTACGTGTATCTATTTGTGCTTTTGAAAAGCCAGTTGCACAAGAAGCTTTCTAGACAATTGAGTCTAGTAAAAGAGATTGAAAAAGACGTGGTAAATTACCGTTGAGTCTGTTTACATGATCTTTCATATATATGTTTCTAAACAAGTGAGGGTTATTACAAACTTGAATCAAAGACATGGTCTTTTTTTTTTTGCTTTTCATTTCTTTACACATCAAAATTAAAACTCTTTTTACATAAACATTCCGAATGACAGAACACGGACAATTACTTATAGCAAGAGGTCTCAAAGAAGCAATTGTTTTAACTGATGAAATTTCTACAATGTGTAGTTTATATCTCACTGTATCTATGTGTGTCAACAGCGCACCCATATACGAATATAATAGACCCAAATATACCCTTGCAGATTGCATCGATAGCTCCAGACATTATTCACCAAAACTGACAGAACGGAAAACAGCGTAGATACTGTTCAGCATGGACAAGGTTGTTGGCAATTAGTGAGTTATTTACAGAAAATACGGCTATGAAAAACAATACCAAATATGAACAATACTGCGACTAATTTGGTTTTTGTTTTCTGTTTTTGTTTTTTTTTTTTTGTTTTTTTTTTCAATAGGACAACTATATCAGACACAAACATTGAATGGTTTAAATTCAAATTAGATTTTTAAAATCATGAATCAATGCACGAGTAGTTTGTCCTTTTGTTATTTATTCTTACCTTGCAAAACATTTCAACAACCATAGCACATACCGATACCAAAACAAAAACAACATATATAGTATGTAAGTACACATTGTACACCGTTTCTTAAATCAACATATATAGTATGTAAGTACACATTGTACACCGTTTCTTAAATCTCTCTCTCTCTCTCTCTCTCTCTCTCTCTCTCTCTCTCTCTCTCTCTCTCTCTCTCTCTCTCTCTCTCTCTCTCTCTCTCTCTGAAACAGTAAATATAATACATCACCTAATATACATTTTGAGCAGTCGCTATATGTGATAAATAACAAATGTTTCTACAAATGTTCAAAAAAATATAAAAAGTACCATCGCTAATCTAAATAACCTTCAGTTGCTTACCTAATTGAAAAGCCTCAGTTACTATAGAAACGTTGTAAATTTAAGGTAGGGAACTAAATTGAAAACATTGTTACTTAATGTTTTATTCTCGGACAAAAAAAATAAACAACTTGCATGATTAACTAATACTAGTAAATGAACAATGTGGAGACTATGTTTAACAACAAAAGTTATAGCTTGTCATTATTTCCTCTATTGAAAGAAAACTGCTGTGGAATGCAATAACGTTTCTTTCAGCCGATACATGTCTAGAGATATTAACATAAAAATTAATATTATGTAAAAATAGTTATTGTGAATTTTAATTAAGGTAATGAATACATATTTTATATTTCACAATTAATGAAAGGCTTTTCATAAATGTCGTAACTAAATGCAAAATATAAATGTTGAATCCTACACGAAAAATTACAACGGTGCCGCCTATGAAATGCCTCGTGTAACTTTTGCAAGGGTCACAATATGATGAGCCTGTACATACGACAAAAAAAGAAAGAAATAATAGAACCACAACGTTCTGAGTTTTTGTTTTAGAATTGCGTCCCCTGCAAAAGATTTTCCATTCTTATCGTCGAGCTTCTTGGAATGATTACTTATTTTGTTTCATAAGATTAGGAAACGTCTATCTTGCCTCTGTCATCGATTAAATATTTGAAAGGTTTTTATTTTCAAGATACATGACTCGCTTTGCTTGTTATACTTTTCCAAAAGATCTATATGAATAACAGCATTTCTTGTATATTTGATTCTAAATTTCTTCCGAATCATTATGGCTTTTTAAAAAAAATATGAAGGATTCGTCTTCAAGAGATTTTGATCGGAATAAATAAGAACTGTTCTCCTTAGTAGCTTCTGTATAATGATTGGTTCATATTTACATTGATCCGTTACAATTTCCACCATTATGCATATTCGATTGTGTTATGACGAATCCTCCTTCTGTCGCCCTGAAGTTTCGGTCTGAGTTGTTCGTTTCATGCATGTTTGGTAGGCTTTAATTCTTTACTGTCATTAACAGCAAGTTTATCTTTTTATTTTATCGGCAAATTGATGACAGCAACCAAACCAAAGATATCTTTCCGACTGTCTGTGAGGAAAAGAGAAAACTATAATACTAAAACAGAAAAAAAAATATAACAATCCATTGTTCACATTTATAGTTTGCAAAAGATCAGCTAATCCAATGCAGTCTTTTTAAAACTATATATATTTTCACACATTTGTATATGTATTTATGGTCTAAAAGAGGTAAGCTCATAGGCGAATTGACCGCGACACCCTCGACCGATTCCTGTTATCTTGACAGCAGTTTCACAAACAGCTATTTACAGCTACAGCTAAATGCAATTTGATGGGGGGGGGCATTTGTTGTACAAGCATCTTCCAGCTTTTAAAATTTTAAGTTCAGGAATTAAACAGCCATCAGCTCATAAATGTAGGCTTATTACTTATAGTGAACGTAAGTAAAAACAAGAAATAAAGGAAATCTGACATTATTTTTCTTCCACGCCATTGAAATTGATATTATGGTCTAGGTAAATGTGGACCGTCTTGACGAACGTTATCTGTTTATAAGATGTCTCATTACTTGAATACTCAAACACATATCGAATACTTGAATACTCTAATTATACCTACCAAACTTCTCAGAAAACTTCCAGCGTTTGTCTCTATTTTCTTTCTTCTGTTTAGAGTTACATTCTTAAGCATCCCGTCAGCGCAGTCGGACTCATCGGTGTAGAACAACGTGTTTGCTAAAATAGAGTGGTTTGGGTGGAATTATAAATTAATCTTCATAATAGATTATCATCTTATCTTTAATATTGCTGGTAGGGCACGTTAATGAAGAATGCATGTTCCCACATTTAACATAGTTGTCCATGACCCCATTTCCGACTAATCATCTAGGACCAATTCCCAAGAAGTACATCAAACATTTTAAAACAACTGTACAGATCTCCACTTCACCCTACCCCAAAACCGCGAAACTACATTAAATAATTTATATTTATTGTTTTCAAAAGTTTTTATCCAATCCTAACAAAAATATCAGAGGACTTGAGGAAAGCATGCGCTGAATGACGGCATCACACCGTCTCTGCTCTTTGTTAAAATGCAGAAGTAATTGAAATGTCAGGGTTTTGTGGAAAATATTCCGCTCATACTTAAATATGATTGATCTCAAGAGAATGCTTCACCCACTGACATGTCGGATTTGAAGAGAATGTTCAGCCCACTAATTTGCATAACGTATTTGAAGACAATGCTAGACCCAACAATTGGTATATTTGACTGACAAATATATTCAAGAAAGATGCAAAAATTTCATAGAAATTATCGGGTTCCAAAGATCGAAACTGTACATGTTATCAGGCCATATCTGCTGAGGATTCATACTAGGCTGGACAAAATCAGACAATTAGCCAATACCCGAAAAATTGTTGCGCTAAAATATTCACCCTTACACTCAGCTCGACGATCATATTGGATCGAGGTGCGCGGGAATGTTTATTATGTTATAACAGGTTGACAGACATGTTTCACCAAACCGATAAGTCCGATGGTAACTCACCGTTCTTTACAACAAAATTCAGGTTATGCTCTATCACCTGGATAAAAACTCATATCAAATAATTTTAAAACCATTCCGTAAGGATCTATAGTTGACGGACAGAATATCATTTTCAATCTTGATCTACATAGCTGAAAATCATTGAATGGGTGAACTCTGTTTCACAATTATTATCATTCAGATACCCACGTGGGGTATATTCTATTCGAGGAAAATTTTATGTTAGAAAATATGTGCAAAAGTACAATTAAAGTGCACATAAAGCAACATAAAGATCAAAAGACTACAGTATTGTAGATGACTACTAAAGGAAAACAACAAAACATACTTATCCAGGGTATGTATGTATCAACGTATGTATGTATATAGGTAGGTAGGTAGGTATGTGTAAGAAGGTAAGACTAATTCGTTTTCAATTATTAAACGATGTATACAATGAGGCATAAGACATAAATAAATATTCAATAATAATAATAATAATAATAATAATAATAATAATAATAATAATAATAATAATAATAATAATAATAATAATAATAATAATAATGGAGGATAATGTACCTAAGAACATGGAAAGTAGCCAATGTTAACGATTATTGTTGACATTTTCAACAATGGTGGAAATTAAGTGATAACAAAATTTTGTGTAAATACACTGACTCAGTTATGCAAATGGTATGAAATCAAATACTGGTTCTGTGATGCTTGCAGTTATAGGGGAATAACTTACAACAGCATCCAAGTTCTCGTTTTTGGTCATCGACTCTTTCAAATAGCTTTCTGCCGCAGCATATCATCTTGTCCAGCTCATATACTTCTAAAGCCAACAAATCGCCACATAACAGTAAACCTGAAAAAATGATTTCAATTTACGTGTAAATATTATATATATATATATATATATATATATATATATATATATATATATATATATATATATATATATATATATATATATATATATATATATATATATATATATATATATATATATATAGTTTAATACAAACAATACTTCATACAGGTTAGATAAATTAATTTCGTACTCTACGGAGTTTCGAACCCAGGTCCGCGATTAAATGACATCAATTGCCTTGCCTGCACTCACCAGCCCATATACCATCATGACTAAGCACACATCAACAAAATATGATGGCACTGAGTCAGTGTTATATGAGCTAGTGCGTAGCAGACACACTCACATAACGACCTTGTAAATAATTCTCTTATATATATATATATATATATATATATATATATATATATATATATATATATATATATATATATATATATATATATATATATATATATATATATATATATATATATATATATATATATATATATGTATATATATATATATATATATACATATACATACACAGTCTCATATAACCCCGACTCAGTGCCATCATATTTTTGGTGATGCGTGCTTAGTCTTGACGGTATATGGGATGGTGCGTACAGGAAATGCGATGAGTGCCATTTACTCGCTGACCTGGGTTCGAAACTCCGTAGAGTACGAATTTAATTTCATTAATATGTATGATAGTATTGTCTGTATAAAACTATTAAATTTCGCCCACAATTATCAAGATTCTGCTACAGAATCAAGGGATAGCAAAGTCTTTTCTGTCTGGTATATACATATATATATATATATATATATATATATATATATATATATATCTATATATATATATATATATATATATATATATATATATATATATATATATCACAATTATAAGGGTTGAGACAAGGGTATACGTGTGTATATCGACACTACAGATATGGAGAGAGCGTCAATGGCAGTGTACTAGTTTTTAAAAGTGGTAGGTTTATGTTGTTAATGTAAAATTCCTCAAAGTTACTTTACATTTATGTAACATACCCTAAACTTACGTGTAAAATCATTCATTACAGCATCACATATGCTTTCTAAAGAAACTGCGCTTTGATTCCAATTTTGCGGTTAAGTTAAGACATTTGTCAGAGGTTTTGTAGTATGTACTGGTTGATATCAGCATCTGAAGAAAATATTACCTCACTGAAAAATGTTTTGCTGAACAACACTGGTAATGGACATATTATTTAAGAGAATATATACTAAAATAATGTCTTAATATATGTGTATTTATGCGCTTTGCTATTGATTTTCGTGAATAAAAACTTTTATGACAGGCAAAACAATAATTAATAATTTGGTCATTCTCGGAATTTGAGTAAGGGCAAGTGATCATTTTCGAAACCCACTTTCCCTTGGCTACGCCATTAATAACTAAATTTAATGACCCGACTGACGCAAAATATACTCACGTCTGTATTTTGTTCTGGATATTCATTACAAAGTGTCCTATAAAAGAACTATGATCAGGCCTTGAATAATATAATTATAGAACCAACATGTTTAATTTAAATAATACATAATAGGTGATATTTTAATAGTTTGAAAACAAAACAAATATAATATATTATCGTTTAACTAATATGCCGATATCGAATAGGCACATCCTATTATGAAAACGAGAGAGAGAGAGAGAGAGAGAGAGAGAGAGAGAGAGAGAGAGAGAGAGAGAGAGAGAGAGAGAGAGAGAGAGAGAGAGAGAGAGAGAGAGAGAGAGAGAGAGTACCTTTCAAGTCTTGAATACTTGGCAGTAGCACAGAGTGACAAGTTAAAGCTCTCATGGATTTTTTTTTTTATATAGTATATTACACCCGAACCAATTCAAAAAATGCTACGTTATAAAGACACTCCCTCAGCAAATCCTGTTGCTATAAGGTATCCGAGCTATTTTAATAGCTAAGCCTGTTGAGACTTAGAGCATGCAAATATCTACTTTCTGGTCTCCGATTCCCCCTTTGCTCCAGAAAACAATGAACATTCGCCGAGGGTTCCGGCCATGAATGAAGTTTCTATTGTACATACCTCGCAGCTATATATCAGTATTGAACCAGATAAAGGCATGTTGGCTCAAAAATGGAAGGACAAAAATACCAACACATTAAACAAGAGCATACGTTTTGAAAAGACACAGCTGACATTCTTTGGACAGAAAGAAAACGACTGAAACCCAAACATAATATCAGAAAAGAACAAACGTGCCACAATATTTCGATATGTCTGCATATATATATATATATATATATATATATATATATATATATATATATATATATATATATATATATATATATATATATATATACTATCATACAGGTTTGAGAAATTAAATTCGTACTCTAACGAGTTTCGAACCCAGATCCGCGAGTAAATCGCACCCATCAAGATTCTACTACAGAATCCAGGGATAGCACAGTCTGTTATGTCTGGTATATATTTATAATTATTTGTAATACAAAAAATCCTATATACCTTGATTTCTGTCATAGGAATCTGGAACGACTGTGTATATATATGAGAATTAATTACTAGGTCGTCGTGCGAGTGTGTCTGCTACGCACGAGCTTATATAACACCGATTCAGTGCCATCATTTTTTTTTTTGGTGATGCGTGCTTCTTCGTGACGGTATATGGGTTGGTGCGTGCCGGCAAGGCAATGGGTGCCATTTACTCGTGGATCTGGGTTCGAAACTCGGTAGAGTACGAATTTAATTTCTCAAACCTGAATGATATTATTGTTTGTATTAAAATATTTTTTCTGCCCACTATTATCAAGATTCTACTACAGAATCCAGGGATAGCACAGTCTGTTCTGTCTGGTGTATATATATATATATATATATATATATATATATATATATATATATATATATATATATATATATATATATATATATATATATATATATATGAGAGAGAGAGAGATTAAATTTACATGGAAAATGTTAAAATGTCTAAAATGAGGATAAAACTTAAATGTGCGCATATACACTGCCATTGACCATTGCCGCTCTCTCAATATCTATAGTGTCGACATACACACGTATACTCTTGTCTCAATCCTTATAATTGTGGTATATATATACATATATATATATATATATATATATATATATGTATATATATATATATAT
Organism: Potamilus streckersoni; assembly: GCA_016746295.1. Classification (NCBI taxonomy): domain Eukaryota; kingdom Metazoa; phylum Mollusca; class Bivalvia; order Unionida; family Unionidae; genus Potamilus; species Potamilus streckersoni. The sequence continues at coordinate 1,548,410 of JAEAOA010001155.1, forward strand.
ATATATATATATATATATATATATATATATATATATATATATATATATATATATATATATATATATATATATATATATATATATATATATATTAGACAGAAAAGACTTTGCAGATTCCTATGAGAGAAAACGCTAGATTCATTTGCAAATATGTTACATATTATAAAAGAGAGAGAGAGAGAGAGAGAGAGAGAGAGAGAGAGAGAGAGAGAGAGAGAGAGAGAGAGAGAGAGAGAGAGAGAGAGAGAGAGAGAGAGAGAGAGAAAGAGAGAGAGAGTACCTTTTAAGTATTGAATACTTGACGAAATCAGGCAAGCTATTAACATTATATTAACAATTAAATTGTTCAACATTTTCACTGATTATCGTCCAAGACGCCCTTTTCTCAGTTAATTGGCAGTAGCACAGAGTGACAAGCTGAAGCTATCATGGATTTTTTTTAATATATTACACCCGAACCAATTCTAAACAAGACACTCCCTCAGCAAATCCCGTTGCTATATGGTATTCGAGCTATTTTAATAGTCGTAGGTACAGACAGAAAATGACACCACTTCATAAATTTGTATAACGACGGTTGTACAAAGCACTTTAACTATTAGCAAAATTGTAGTAGCTATTATCACATATGGTTTAGAAAAGTTTATAATTGAAAAGTCAGAAAATACGGAAAAAGTTGAAATTTGCATATGCGAAAAGATTCTAAATGTTAAGATTTTAATATCATTTCCTGAAGTATATGTGGAACTTAACAGATTTCATTGAAATATAATTTACTTCTAAAAAAAGAACTGACGAGTAGTTTTCAAAATAAACTGTGATAGACATCTTAAAAGATGATGTAAGATTTGGTGGCTTGACAAAATTTCTGAAAATTAGTCCACACATGTTAGTCGGGGTAACTCTATAGTTGGTAAAATAACTCAATGAGCTAGTAAATTTTGCTTTCTTGTGTTTCTCATGACAACTCATAAAAAACATTTTGACATTGACATTGACGTAGAGAGGGCATAAGCGATACTAACAGACCTGAGACTATGGTAGGGACACTTGAACAAATCTCCACAAACAGAAAATTTCCTTAATTTAGTGAGCTTTTGAACAGAACGTTTATGGCATTGTATCTGCATCTATTCAAAGTGTTATAAACATATATCCTCAAGAATGGCGTTCTTTTATGGCATCAAATTCGAAGCTTGATTTTTACTGTACGGTCAGATTTGATTAGAACCAGAAACATACCCTGTAAACGAAACGTATGTCGCGAAAGGTATTAAAACCCTGTTACTACAAAGGAAAACAACAGAAGAGATAACACCTAGAAAATAGATCACTGATCACTGGGGAGCAAGAGAAGGACCCATTAGGAATACAGCGGATCCCCTTCCCACAACATTAAAAAGAGGTCAAAATAGGCAACAAAATACACTTTGAAGGCCCCTGCCTCCAACATAGAATACGTCTAACGTAGTAGCAGATTCTGCTGAATCAATGCAAGACGGGAAAATTAAATAAATAGTGTTACAACACCCCGTACCTTAATTTGCCCACAACAATTACAAAGAGGTCTAACAAGAAAAGAAAAGACAAGGACATGAAAGGAGAGGGAAACGGAGTAATCTACATAATCTATAAAGGAAAAATTAGTTGAAGGTTACAAAAGGTTAAATATACTAAGAATTGGCTATACGCACGAGAATTGAGACGGAAAAGCGAGCAGACTGGACATATTTTATATATCAGACGTAGGTATAAGACAAACAGAAAAATGCAGTATATATAATACTAAAATTTCTGATCATTTAATGATTGATGTAAGTGTTAAAATAAAACAAAGAGAGAAATGGGGTCCTGGGATATGGAAAATTAACAATAATATTTTAAATGACGCATATAAAAGGAAAGCTTCCAAATATATTGGACATGATTTTGACAAAGTTGTAAAATGATAGAGCTGAATAGTGGATTGTATGTTAAGTTACATCGATAACATAATAAGAATAAGAAGACAAAACAGCTGAAACACCTGTATCAGTATTATGCCAATTTAGATTTCTTAAAGGTTACGATTTATTACTTGTCTGTCTACATCTACACTGATGCGGACATATGGAAATATTGTGGCACGTTTGTTCTGTTCTGATATTATGTTTGGGATTCAGTCGTTTTCTTTCTGTCCAAAGAATGTCAGCTGTGTCTTTTCAAAACTTATGCTCTTGTTTAATGTGTTGGTATTTTTTTCCTTCCATTTTTGAGCCAGCATGCCTTTATATTGTTCAATACTGATATATATAGCTGTGATGTATGTACAATAGAAACTTCATTCTCGGCAGGAATCCTCGGCGTGTGTTCATTGTTTTATTGTGCAACGTGGGAATCGGAGACCAGAAAGTAGATATTTGCAATCCGTGGATGTGTGGTTTTTCCCTGGTTTTCCAGGGCTCTTTCTTAATCATATATACTGGTAGGCCGTTTATAACCGAGCATATATTGAAAAATGCCTTTAAATCAACATCAACTTTCTAAGAGGTAGTCTTGAACTTTATTACCTTTCAGCATGCATTCAGATCGCACTTGTACTACCGGTGTTTGATTAGCATGTTCAGATCCCACTTGTACTACCGTGGTTTGATCAGCGTGTTCAGATCGCACTTGTACTACCGGGGTTTAATTAGCATGTTCAGATCCCACTTGTACTACCGTGGTTTGATCAGCGTGTTCAGATCGCACTTGTACTACCGGGGTTTGATCAGCGTGTTCAGATCGCACTTGTACTACCGGGGTTTGATCAGCGTGTTATATCCAAACTACTTATTTTATATGTTTACTGGGTTTCTGCAATGTATGTTCTTCTGACTTAGAACTATGTTATTAGTAGAAACACGTGGGAGGTAAATATGGGTGATAACTTGGTCACATGCAGTATACAACATATATACCACACCCCTACCTACATGTTAAGACTCGCCTTTTATAGCGGATATAATGTCACAAGGTATATCGTTGATGAACCAGATAGTAATTATATGGAAATACACCGCGTGGTTTTATAGTTACACGGCTAACGTTTAGAATCCATAGAATCCACTCTCTCTCTCTCTCTCTCTCTCTCTCTCTCTCTCTCTCTCTCTCTCTCTCTCTCTCTCTCTCTCTCTCTCTCTCTCTCTCTCTCCTAACGAAAAAACATATTGTACGAGTATGATAATCGTACTGTTCACTGCAATGGAAAACACCTAATTAAATATGCACATACTAACAGTTACATAACTAGTTTATACTCATCTTTGTGAAAGAAAGTTGGAGGTTGTTGACATTTTCTTGACAAACAAATCTTGCATTTTTTGCGAACTTCATTCAGCATTTATAACTTAAACAGAGAAGAAAATGAATGACAATTCTCAAAACACTTTGCAAATGTCCATTTTTGTGATCATTTAGGCGTCTTCTCAGGGACGGGGAACATATTTCGGGCCATAACTACACATGTTGCATGCATATTTCGGACCATAACAATACATGTTGCAAGCATATTTCGGACCATAGCTACACATGAAGCATGCATATTTCGGACCATAACTACACATATTGCATGCATATTTTGGACCATAACTATGTAGATTATTAATAGGGACAGGGACCCAATTTTATCCACACAGAATTCTACAGAGAAAATGTTGTATGAGATACACTTGTACATACGGAATGGCTATACCTGTATTTAGGACGTTTTTTTAGTTTTACGCGTGTTACCTGTAGGGAGGTAAATGTGGTATATGAAGGGAGGGAAGAGGTGCTAAGAAAATTAAATAAATTGAAAATTTTATCTAATCACACATTTTGATTTTCATTTCTATGCACATGTATACATTTTTACGTAAATAAAACTGGAAAAGAAATAACGTTAGCTGTCTAAAAGAATCTTTCCTAAATCTGATACTGCATTAAAAAATAAAACTTTCTCTCGTTCAAATAACATCGAGACATAACCATTACAAAATACGTTTTCAAATGCGAATTTCGTTTACACAAAAAGAAAATAGTCTAATTTTTATTTTAAATTCAATGCAGAGTGCTGAGGCCATAACAAAATCCCTAAATATTTTCATGAAAGGTTGTTTTCTTCACATTATCGTCTCTGAACGTATTCTTTTCATCGTTTCCGAATTGATCAAAAGACAAACTATCCTACATGTGTCTCTGTGATTTGAAAGATTAATAATGCAACAAGCGTTTTAGACAGTTGAGTCTGGATACAAATATTTTCAAAGATTTGTTTTTAGACCATTAACAAAATTTGTCAAAGATGGTTTACTATAGAGATGAATGTGGTTACAAAGTTTGTCAAAGACATGTTCCTAGACAGCTAAGACTCATTACAAAGTTACTCAAAGACATGATTCAATACATTTGAGTCTGGTACAAAACTTTCTCAAAACATATGTCTAGACAGATGAGTCTGGTTACAAACTTTGTGAAATACGGCTTTTTTCTGTTCTTTCACTTCAACGTCAAGCATTTTGTTATCCAAACATTCTGAATTAAACAGCACAGCTAGTTAAACACAGCAAAAAGGACTCAAAGAAGGAATGTTTAGCTGAAGAAAAGTGTACATAGGAAATAATTCCATAGCAACAGATATAATGTGAGGCTTATATCTTAATGTATTTATTCGTATCAATAGCGCCCCCAAAATAGAACGTGCCAGACCCAGGTATACCCTTGCAGATAAAGTCGACAGATCCAGATTAAGATTGTTCATCTTTGAAATGATAGAAAGAAAAACAGCGTAGATCCTTCTCTGCCGGCAAGTTATGCTGCAAGTAAAACTATTCTATGCAATTGGTGGGTAATACACTGAAAGTACGGTTATGAAAAACAATATTAAATATCGACAGTTCTATGAGTACTTTACTCTTTTTTGTTTGGTTTTGTTTTTTTTTTTCTTCTTCTACTACTTCAGATATAAACTGTGAATGGTTCGTATCCAAATTAGATTTCTAAAATAAAGAACCAATGAACAAGTATTTTTATCCTTTTATTCTTCAATATTTCCTTGCGAAACCTTCAACAACCAAAGCACAAACAGTGACACAATAACAGCAGATAATGTATATGTAAACAACGTGCTCTCTCTCTCTCTCTCTCTCTCTCTCTCTCTCTCTCTCTCTCTCTCTCTCTCTCTCTCTCTCTCTCTCTCTCTCTCTCTCTCTCTCTCTCTCTCTCTGAAACAATAAAAGTATTACATCAACTAATAAAATTTCAATGACTTCAATATACAGTATAATAACAGAGTTTGAGCAGTCAATATTGTGATATATAACAAGCATTTCTACAAACCTTGAAATTAAATATAATAGTAATGTCGCTAAAATCTAACAAACTTTAAGTTGTTTTACGTACTTGAAAAGCTTCGGTTACTATAGAAAAGTTTCTACTCACTGGTTTATTATCGAACAGAAAAATCGACAGTATGCCAAATTGACTAATACTTGCAAATCAGCAACGTGGCGACCACATTTATCAAACATTTAAGCTTGCCATTGATTCTTCTATGGAAAGAAGAATCCCGCGGAATACAATGGTGTTTGCTTCAACCATAACATGTCTCAAGAGCTTAATATACAAATTAACATGAAGTAAAGATAGCTATTGTGAATTGTAAGTATATAATGAATACATATTTTAAGTTTCACAATTGAACAATGAATTGAGCTCTTTAAGTAGTAATGAGTAATTGATGGTCTTTTATCAGAGACCCCCCAGCACCCCCCCCCAAAAAAAAACGTTGTAAGTAAACATTTTTGTAAGCAGTCTTTGTTAGCTCAAAATGATGACTTTACATGATAAGGTTTTTTTAACACATTTTCTGACAAAAATATGTTTTGTGGCCGGGGGGTCGCTGATAAAGGATACATCAATCCTCACTACTACTATATACTTATTTGTTAGAAATGTCAAATATAATATTTTTTGAGCATTGATGCCATTATGTTGTAATTTTTTAATCGCATTATCAAAATTCATTATATAATAAATATATATTTAATATAAAAAAATTAGCAAAATATGTAGCGCGAACTGACACTCGATCTACCGTTCCTAGTTGATCAGATTAACCTAATGAGGTTACATTTACCCCACCAGAGACCCCTGAATATCCGTAACCGAAACTCTAGGAACCCAGAGGGTTGTTTATACATGTTGTAGGTCTTATGTTAGTGACCAATCAGATATGCCTTGTAAGAGTTCCTAAATATCCGTTATCGAAACTATAGAAATTCAAAGGCTTTTGGTCTTTATGACCGAACCTTATTAGGTTTTGGTTTAATGATTGAGTCTTTAGGAACGATACCTTGTATGGGCATCCTATAGTAGGTCACAAGGTCACGATCTCGCATCAGTTCCCGCTACATATTTTTGAACGGCACAAGACGGCACAAACACATAACATATAATGATATGATGATGATGATATGAACAAATGCCATCTTCACATTTGAACACCCACCCCCAATATCAAATCCGAGGGTGATCGACGAAAAGTCAATCCACCACGAATTGACGTAGTGGGTAGGTGTGCACACATAAAGATGGGGCTCCGCCCCAATAGCTTATATTTTTTGGCGTAAAATCAACTCTCGTAGACTTTGTCATTTACAAGTTTTGAACTTCAATCGCAATTTCCGCAGCCATTACGTCTAGCCACTGAGCTATCAATGCATTATATATATATATATATATATATATATATATATATATATATATATATATATATATATATATATATATATATATATATATATATATATATATATATATATAAAATGAATTAGTTAATATATACTTAACAAAAGCAGCATTATACATTTCCGATTATGAAAGCACGTAATTCTGCATTATAGTTTCGGTTTTAAAAACGATATTATTATAGAGAAAATGAATTTTCGATTTCGCATTGCAATATAAAAGAGAAATGTAATGCAGTACTCTTCGCTAACATAGGCGAAGCTAAACTAAGTGATAACAATATCTAGTTTGAAAACATTATAAATGAAATCTACAAATGAATGATTTCATTTTGTATACATTAAACGAATTTCTCATTACAATGTGAAGGAAGCCTCTGGCAATATATAATTATGTATCACATTTGACTTCAAGTTATATACATGACCATTTCCCAATTCAATCTATGACCTGAATTACATATGCGTAGCTAGATCGGCCGATAATATTTGTTCGACAGACTGCTGTTATGAGCTACTTGCAAAGTAAATCAATAAGTCGTATGAAGATGTATATGCGTTCTTAAAAATATGAAAATATAAGCTACAAGCAAAAATGAAACAGATGTGAATATAGCAGATCATAGATTTTCTTTGTTTCACTAATTAATTAATAACCAAACTGCTCAGATTAAAATCTATGGCACGATATATATATATATATATATATATATATATATATATATATATATATATATATATATATATATATATATATATATATATATATATATATATATATATATATATATATATCGCAATTTATTAAGTTAGATACGGCTTTGAGTTTAGTTACGTAAGGGCATTAGATCATTTTCAAACAAATAAATAAACTACACAGGTTTTAAAAATGCTATTTTATGTTTATATTTAACTAATAAACAACAATTAACTGATTAAAATCAGACATGAGCAACAAATATGTTAATATGTTACCGACCTTTTGACTGATTTATTTCAAAGTCTAGACATATGTTCGACAACTCGCGAATGATTTTCAACTAAATACTAGCATTATTATCTCCCTTCTTTAAAACAAGTAGTTACATAATTGTGAGTTCTAATCCTACTGACATTATAACAACATTTGCGATTAAGTATCTAATGTTTTCATGAAAGTATAACATAAACTTAATTCTACCAGATACCTTGGGGCGACTACCGAATAGTTCTTTCATAGCTAATTTGTTTAATAAATACTTGCTACCTTTTACAAAAACTTTTGACCTGTCTAAATCTATTATAACTTTAGTGTACATACTTTGACATATGGGATTATGTAGATTTTCATATTTTGATGAAAGAGCATCTTTTAAACTTTCGAGATATGAGAAATACTTGCTATCGTCTGTTCTAATAAGAGAAAGTTTTATTCTATCCAATTTACTAAAACAAATGCCCGTCACTTCGTCATCAAACTTAAAAGACAACTGTTGGTTAGAGACCATAATTCTTTTAATTTTATTACTAACTCCGTTGGCTAATGTCAAATTTTCAAACATTATTTCTAATACTTAGACAATATTACTTAAATAATGTCCAAGAGCGAGACTATTAATTCTGTCTTTGCAATACCTTTGATCATCAAAATTATTTAGTCCACGTTTTATAATTGTATTCGTTTCAAGCTTATGATAGTTTGTACGAATGACATTGGTTTTAATAAAGCTGACGCTATTGTTAAGAGCAGCGTTGAAATCCTCAAAATGCATCATCTTTTTCACATATCCTCTAGGGATACCTTTAGCTTTCTTTGTCAGTTTATTGTCGTCTAATATAACAGCATACATTGTGCTTCTTAGTCCAACAAACTCTCTCACAGGAACAAAGGTAAACTCGTCTTTCATTTTTCCTATAACTTTCTTGTTAGAATTATCATGAAATCCGCTACAAGTTGGATAATCTGATAGATTGAACAAATCTTTATTATCGTAAATATTTTGATAGAAAATATAACATTTTATATTATATACCAGAGAATCAATATCAGTAAATAGCAACTCCGAATCTGGCCACATCTTTTTGGTAAAATTATAATGAAAATCGTACATCAACCACTTTTATATATCAAGTAAAGCTGCACCAACATAGGTTGGTTTATTTAACTTTAAATTTGTCTTTCGTCGTTTTATTGCGGCAAGATTTTCATTAAATATTTTCATGCTAACAAAACCATCGTCGCTAACTAACTTATTTCTGCAATTAATATCATTAACAATTTCGAGCGATTCTCGACGACGTACGTTTTACATAGTCTTTCCAAAAACTTAGTTGTTCATTAACTTGAAAAAGTTTTTCTCAAAAAATTCGGTTGTAGCTACGGCACGACGTTTCGTATTTAGGTTAATATAATCTGCCATCCACTTCGATTGATTAAATTTTAGCACACGATGGACTTTTCTCAGAATTAATCCAGCATCTACTGCTTGCTTTAGGTTTTTGCAATGCATAACGTAATTTCTTTCGTCTAACAAATTTGGAACTAACTTGTTAACGATAGAGCATTTTCCTGTTGTCATCGCTCGTTTTTCAGGCGATAATAAACTGTAATCAATCGTTATTGATTCTGCGCAAAATGGATAGTCGTTATGTAGATCGTGTAACGAACTGGGGTAGTCTAAATCAACTTCAACAAAATATGAAATATCTTTGGGAAGATTTTTTTCAGTTTCTTTGAGAAACTGGTTTGGAGTTATCCAGTGAAGCCCCCCGCAAGGCATTGCCTGTACTATGCTGGCACCATACAAATTCACACAGTCTAAATAAATAATGTAACTCGACGGATGATTTTTTATAATAACTTTGTAAATATTTATTATTAGCCGCTGCATATTTTTTTTTGTTATGACGCTAATTCCGCCTCTGATGCCTTTTTCAATAAAGTTAAACATATCGATATCTGTTAAGAGTTTCTAATTTTATCTCGCTAGTTTTAATCCAAGCGTCCCAAGACAATCCTGGAGCAGAATAATACCAACAAGGGTCTAATCCGTAATTTATATGACTAACCTGACGAAAATTCTCTGAAACATCTGCTAGAAATAACACATCAGTTTTTAGATATAAATCGTGATAATCGCCAAATGTTTTGCAGGCGAATTTAGTCCACATATCTTGGGCATATTTATACTCATTGTCGCTGATGTTCTCGTTCTTGAGCTGCGAGAAAAATTTATCTTAGTCAGGTAGACAAGTTTCACTAAATCTGGTCCAATCGTCAAGATACTCGTAAGGAATGATACCTTTTTTATCAGATGGACATAGTTTTCACCGAAGTAGCTGCGCAGATTATTGAAAATACTGCAACCTTTAACGAGCTCATCTAATGTTGCCGCCATAAATTGCAAGCTGTCGATATAGCGTAATTTTCCAAGGGTGACTGACATATACTTTTCAGAATTATTTGGAATACATTTTATCACGTTATTTAGTTTCAGTTTAGCTTTAATGTCTTTATCACCAAAAGCTTCCACAATGATGTTACTGTCGTAGCCGTGAAAGTTATGTAAAATAACAGGAATAAAATCCGGAGCACGAAATTTCAAATTGCAACTGTTATGCGCAGCTCCGCGATACTGACCGGTCAAATGACAGTGATCTCGCACCTTGGAGTCTCCAAGAGGTTTCTCACAAATATGGCAATTAACCGCCTCATCAAAGTCGAGTTGTTGTTTAGACGTTATTCTGATCAGAGCTGTCCTCAATAATCTGTTAGAAATTGTATTAACTTCGTCTATTTAATTTTTTAGCAACCAGACGGCAGGATTTTCACCTCTATATAACCTTATCGGAAACGAAAATCTATCGCTGCCGCAACAAACTTTTTTGTAACCTACACCGCAAGGAACATGCTGTTGTATCTTTCTTGAACTTGATTTGTTCGGATTATATTCTGCTCCAGCTACGGGAACGAGTAGACACTCAAAATCGGCGTAAATAACAAAGGGAATACTCAGCGTATGATTATAGTTTTTAAATTTTAATATTTTTTTCTTTTTCGCTAGGCATAAAAATTTTTTGAACATTAACGCAGTATTTGAGACGGACCTGCAGTCTGTTATCGCTAGAAAAACCGTGCAAACATCTGTAACAGAAGTATTTCTTGTTTTTGTTTTTACTGTACTGTCCGCCAACTAAGCCGTTCAAGTTCTTTATCCAACAGTAATGTCCCTGAAAAAATAATAAATTTATTGTCTTTTGCGAAGCTTTATCTGAGATGTATCTAGGGTAAAAGTTTTCTCGCTCGTCTAGTCCGAAAACATTTAATGAGAAAACGTTTTGTTTTTCGCACTTTGTTATATGACTTTCTGCTACTGGAAAGTTGATGCCATCAAAATTGAGTTCGTTCTTGTGCGGAAAGTACTTGTTGACGCGATCGCAATTCTGCTCCATGGGAAACATTGCGGAAAGAATAGACCACTGGAAACATCTTTTGTCGTTGTTTTTTATATTTATACAGCACTTTTTGTTCTTCTTTTTTTTTAGGAGCATCGACATACCCAGTGCCGCGAAGTTCGTTATATTTCGCCGTGTAAAATAAAACTGTTCTTATCATTTCGAATTTCCAACCTGAACCTGACGAGGTAAATTCTTCTAGTTTTTTGTTTATTTCCTGGTGTATTTCATCGGTGACCATAGCAATGTTTGTTCCAGTTAATATTTTTCTCGATTTAGCTGTCAAATAGGATTCCGAGATTTCGCTTTCAAAGTTTTTGTTTCTTCGACGGCGTGTAACTTTGATAAAACCATATGATACTGGACTATGAGCTTGATACTTCTATGAACTGCAAGTTCTCGAGTTATAACCGGTTGTAAAAGATGATATAAATTTGTAGAGGTAAAATTAGCTAATATAGTCTGAAAATCGAGTTTGTAACTGTTGCAATATCCTGAAAATGCCGAAGCATTTTTTTCGGATTTAATAATGCTCTTCTTAGCAATGTCGCGCAATTTCAGCATTATATGTATATGGTAATATTGTTTATTTAATTGAAATTTTTAATACTTTTAATTAGAGATATAAAATGTTGTATATATATATATATATATATATATATATATATATATATATATATATATATATATATATATATATATATATATATATATATATATAGTCAGACAGATATCTTGAGATATCTACCACTGGCAGCTGAGGAGCAAGAAACGTATCATGTACACACGAAATACAACATATATGCTGGAAATGCGTTAGGTTCTGTTTTCAACATAGCAACCAAAAAAGCTATTAACGTACCAACTCCGGCTGGTATTTTAATTTCAGTAAATGATGATAATGCAGAAATATTTGATATGTTTAGAAAAGATTTTATTTATACTTTGTTCGTTGGAGATATTTCACAAGGACAGCGAGTATATAGAGCAAATGGCGCAGTTGCTGATGATAATATAAAAAATTTAGGATTGCAAAACGAATATCAACTTCACCCAGTATTTGATCTATATGAAGCAAATGATAAAGGAATTATTAGATATATAAAAACAAAAAATGTAATTGGAATTTTGAAACAAATGGCTACTTACAAATAGTTGTACGTGGGGTCCATTACGTCGTCGCGATTTAATCATATTGTCATTATTTTATTTGTATCAAGTTTTATTTTATACGCCGCTGTTAAAAAAGTTATCAAATTCGCCCGATGCTATCAAAACGTCAACGAAATAAAAATTATAACCCAGCATGTAATTTCAAACTACTTCGGCTAATTCTTTTTTGCTTAGAATATTAACTCTACAGTGATCTTTTATTTCCATAATATATATTAATTAGATAAAAGATTATTATTATAATGAGCTTAATCGAGAGGCTAGCTCAGATATATTCGGAAGATTTTGTTCCAGTTAATAATGTCACCGATGACAGATTTGCTGATTTCATCGACCATACTGAAAATGATATTTTGTATAACTATGACGATGACGATGAAGATGATGTTGTCGTTAGCAAGAAATATTTAAGTAGACCAACAACTGGGTCATCGTATAAGTCTCCTCCGAGTCCAAGTTTATATTTTACTTCAATAAAACCCTGTAACTGTCTTCGGTTGACACGCTCTCGTATATTTTCTGGTGTCATTTCGCGAAGTTCGTCTAACATCACTTTTTCGAAACTGTGTTTTGTTTTGCCACTAGGAAGATCAATATCTCTGTAGCAGATATCATGACACATCGCTATTGCATCAACCTGATTGTCCTGGCAGCGGATTGCCATTTTCGTCAAGCTGCTTATCAAGCGGATTCCACAAACCAGTATATTTATGATCTGGCAATGTCCAACCGCCTTTCGGTTTCGGCAGTTTGCCAATTAATTTATGTATATCTATTCCGTTCCAATTATTTCTCTGTTGTTGCATTTCTGGCAATATGCAACAATTTTATTTTGTTTGAGACATAAATCTCTATTAGCGTCAAATTGCACTTTATTATTTATATATAACTGACAAATTTATGATGAAATTTGTTGATTTTTATCAAATTTGTTAATTTTGTAAGGTATTTTAGTCGATTTTTGCAATGAAATTATATCATTTTGCTAGCTTTCGTTAGGTCAAATCCTCAGGAAGGTTAACGGAAATTAACGTTACGTTTTTTTATTTATCGATCGATCAAAATCTGGTTTTGTCTGGTCTTTTATCGCAAAATGATCATAAAATTCTATAAAATGCAAACAAGATAACTAGAAAAAAAAACGGATTTTGATCGATAAATAAAAAACTTAATGCTAATTCCCTTTGACTTTCCTGAGGTTTTGACCCTCAAAAAAAATACCTATTGTTTCAATCGTCTACTAAAATACGTCGCTGATAACATCAATGGACAACACGCCCCGGACTTTGCTGCTTGCAAGAACATGGCTTTTCTTTTTCCACAAATTGCGCAAATACTTTTCAGCATTATTCTATTATTTTTTGTCTTTTCCTTGTTTTCGTCTTTATTTTCTGTTTTAGTTTTACACTTGAGACAATATGTTGACATTGTTATATTTGTAAGTTTAGATAAAATTAATCACGATCTCATCAATAGCTCTAGAGGGTTGTTTATCAAACTGCAAAATAAACTTTTAAAAATTTGGATTTTTGGTTATCTCTTTAATGAACATCACGCAATATTAACCGCAAGCGGAAGTTCCAACTGGTTGAATCTGATTAGAAGAATAATTTATTATTTTGTATTTACTCATATATCGTTTTACCGCATCACTCGGTATAATTCCGAACGAGTCGAAATAATTGTTATCAAAAACAGCTATCCAATGTGTACCAGATCCGTCATTAAAATCTTGTATATTTATAACGCAAGAACGCGACAATGCTGGAGATGTAAGTTCACCTTTCAATAAACTCCGCGAAGATTTTTATCTTTTTGTAATTTATCAAGTATATCAAAATTACTTAACGCAGGAGATTTTATTTCCTTGTCCCTGGCAGCATTAGTCCTCGTCCTCGTCATAACAGGCCCGGCATTAGACTTCCCGCCAATCCTGCCAGTAATGGAGCTATTGGAAGAAATTCACCTTGTGTCTTTTTTCCATCTTTTTTCTTTTTGGTGTTGTCTTTCTTTTCGTGGTTATCTTTTTTCTAACAGTTTTTCGTTTATGCATTATATTTTATCTTTACACAAAAATTTTCTTTATACCACCGCCAAAGACATTGCTTCTGACAATACCACTACCTTTAACTGCCTTTTCTGATGCGCCATGTACTGCTCCTGACGCCGCTGCTATCCCTAATGCTCCTAACACTGGCAAAATTTTAGGGAGTAACGTTTTGGCTATAGCTGATAGTGCCGGACCTAAGAAACCACCGTCCACCGCAATGCGTTGGGACAGCGCAGTTATTTCGGCAGTGCTCAAGTTTAAAACGAAAGGTTTTTTGCGATCGTATTTATTCGCTTGATGTTTGGTTAACAATAATTTTGTTAAAGTCCCCAAAGCACTTGGGTTGATCTTTAATGAAACCGACCTCCACTTCGCAACAGCAGCTGTTAATTTTTTAACTTGACCATCGGTTAAATGTATTTCTTTTATGATATTTATTGTCATCTTATATAACGATTACTGATTAAACCTGTATTGTCATTTTATCTGGAATGGAGTCGATTGTCACAGATCTGTCGCTTATAACTAATGCATATACATTTAACGCTGCTGTTGGAGCGGCACTGAGCGTCCAAATAACCTCAATGTCAGCTGTACTGTCAACACCTCGCTCACCATGTTTACTGACGTCAAAGTAAAATATCGGATAAAGTGTACCAAATTCTTCTACTGATATCTGAGTTCCTTCTCCAGTATTTTGATATTTCTTCATTGAATCGAGCAGGTACATGTACGGTCTAGCAATGTTTTTATTGTCGTTATCCGCAAAATTGCATTCGATCGCCCTTTATGGATATTGCTTTGAATTTATTCTCGCATAAATTCGTCTAACATCAGCGTTGTCAAATATTCCATTTTTTGTGTTTGGCTTCCGCGTCGATCTTGTCTCTAGAATACAACAAATAAATGACGCGGCAACGTGTGTTGCAATACCTTTTTGAATAAATAACGTAGATTCTGCTGTTCCGATTCCAGTATCGTTAAACCACATCATATTAGTTGCAGTTGATTTGGAGTAATCTTCGGAAAACAAAATAATATTTAAGGCTGTACTTGCAACTTGTAAGTGATTTGAAATATCTTCGACAGTTTGATTGGCTAGCTGATATCGAGCACTTCTAAATAAACACCAACCATTATTTATAAGAGCTACTTCTATTCCAGCTGCAACTGCGACAGGTGGATTAGCTGTTGTCATAATCCGACCACGAACTTCCAACATTGCTTTGCAAGGCAGCAGAAATACGTCCTCGTCTCTTGTATTAAATGTTCTAACACCAGCCTTGTTAGGTTCGTTAGAATTTTCATCGAGATATTCAACATACTCAAATTCGGTTACTGCGTCGTCTTTATCAGGAATTTCTGCAAACTCGAGATAATTTTTCACAGCCATTTCTTATTTTATCAGGTTATATAAAATTACTGCAGCGCTGTAACTTTAGATATTAAATTTTGCATTATCTGCTCGCCTTTTGGTGATAAAAGTTTTTCGTTGTTGTTATCATCGCTTTTTGAGTTTATTTTTCTTTTTGGTGCGATTTCTGAAATAACTTGTTTGATTGATGGTTCGCCTTTTATTTTATCAGATAGTATTTGTCCCACTGCAGTTCCAGCAGCAGATGCAGCTCCAGTTGCAAAAGCTTTACCAGCGTCAAGTGCGATTGGCGCAACTTTACGAGCTAGTCCTAGAATATTTTCAGCAATTTTAGTAAATATATTTCCGAAAAATTCTCCTACTATTTTTCTTCGATAAACTTTTGACTGCTTCATCATATATTTGATGTTGTATAATTTTGTTGTCAATCACGAAGTGATTGCGCGTATCGTTATAAGTAACGATCTCATTATTTAAATCCAGCTATCTTCCAGTTTGATCTCTCATTTGCATATTTACCTCATTCATTTGATTTTTAACGTTTAGCGGATAATATATAATATATTTTTGATAGATGTGCATGAGAGAACCTGGTAGAACTTCTAGTAAGAAACTGTATATCGTCTGCCCTTTGCTGCCCTTGGCTGAATAAGAACCAGACGCGATAGAACAATTTACCAGTGTAGTGTTTATGTCAGTTATATTTGCTGGAAATTGGCCATCAAACGCAAAAGTTTCTTCAAAAGAAGTAAATAAGCTATATTGAAAACCTATCAGTGCTTCAATATTTTTGATGATAAAATATTAATTATCATATATTTTATTGTTTATATAGAGCGTAACGTAAAATAATTTGGTGCTAGCTCAAACTTTTCTGCAACTCCTTTATTCGCCGTTATAAGTTATTTTATCGCTTTATTTAGATCAGTTATGTTGTATGCTCCGTGTGGAATTTTAAAATGTGTAAACTTAAATTCTGCATACCTTGAAGTTGATGAAGGAGTTGGATAAGTAACAGCAAATCTAAGCTCATCATTTACTCGAGTCTTAACATTTTTCATGGCATTCCAATAAGTGCATGAAATTAATCCAATTTCGTATTGTTTTTCACGATCTAGTTCTATTGGCTGAATATACTTTACTGAAAAATTCGCGCTATCTTTATCAGCTTGGCTGGAGTCGAGTAATAATGTTGCTGACATTTATTATTATATTTTAATAAAATTAAGTCGCCACGATTAAGTCGCAGTTCAAAGTATCGTATTCGTCAGATCTTAATAAATTACTCGATCTCATATTATCAAGTATGTCGCTGATTTCATTGTCGCTTTCAGCACCAACATTTCCTGCTTCTTTTGATGATATCAATAGCATTAATCTGCCAATCATTTCAGTAACTGATGCGAATATTCTGACGCCTGTTTCCGTTTTTTCTCCTCTATACTTTTCTACACGATTCTTATCTAATACTAAAAAATCTCCTTTTAAAATACCACCCCTTGCCAAAAGGTTTTGTTCTGCTATTTTCTGCTGTTTTTGCAAATATGCTATCAATAATACCATATCTCATTCTGTCGTCAAGTGGAATCATATCTTCTTCTTTTATAGCTGACTTTAACTCATTATTATCAGCAGCTCCGTCTTTTATTATTTCATTTAATCTATCAATTAATGTGGTATAATCTGCATCAGTCCACTTATCTATATTATCAATATCTTTTATGTTTTCTCTCTTTACAAATTCATCCAATTCATTACCTTTTATCTCATCATTTGCTTGTTTTAAATAACATAGTCTTTGCTCTCCAAAATCAATAAACTTAACAGTAAGCTCACCAACTCTTTTTTGCTCCTCTTTAATATCTTTTATATCTCCTGATAAATTTGTTATAATATTTTTAACTTCTTGCGTTGATAATATCGCTAATCTTCGTTCGAGTTCTAGCGGATTATTTATAAGCCTATCTATTTCAGCTTGTCTCGCGGCAGGATCAGCTATATTTGCTACAAGTGCCTCAGCTAATCTTCTTTTTTTCTGCATCAGATCTCTCAATAATTTTTCCAGCAGTCGCCTCTTGTTGTTCTTAAACTATTCCGAGTAAACCTTTTTCTTGTAATTGTTTAGCTTCTTCTTCTGATAGTGGTTTAGTTTCGGGTTGTTTTCCAAGTAAAGCCTCAGTAACTGGTTTGAGAACTTTAGCTGCTGTTTCTGCTGCAACAACTTGACCACGTCGAGCTTGCTGAACTAACTGTCTAAATTTTGCTTGAGATTGAGCAAGTTTTTTTAGATCTTCAATATGTTTTCTGTACTTCGCTTGTTTTTCCATTAATTTTATACTATTTTCTATAAAATATTATTGTAGATAGTTTTCAAAACAACATCGAAACATTTTATTCTTATCATTTTTTAACTTATCGAATAAAAAGAAATCATGTCTATTTGCCGTTGCTTGACGATTTAGTTCAATAAATTTATCTTTTGTTACGTCGCCGCATTGCTCGTTCGCGATATTTCTAACATCAATATTGTCAAGTCCTGGAAATAATATAAAACAACCAGTATTTCGCCTAATAAATCTGTCGACATTATAATATCCTTGAGCGAGATAAATAGAATTACATTTCTTATTTCGCGACAGTGACAAATACGATCTGATTTTATTTATTTCCTCGTTGTTTAGCGGAATAGCATCAAAAACCACTATTTTATGTTCGGACAAATCGAGTTGATTAACTGGAATAAGTTCTTCCGGTTGTTTGAAGATAAAGAAATCCTCGCCAGATTCAAGATTGTCACGAAGTTTGTCATTATAATTGTTAAGTAGCTCGTACTTATCTTGCTTCGGATTAATTGTGTAAATATAAACGCGATCGTAGTTAAAATTATCTCCGAGAAGTAAATTCATTAGCAAATTTGTTTTGCCAGATCCAGTTCACTAACAATAAGATAATGACAATCTGGAAGCTCATTGGTATGTTTATGTTTCACCAACCGCTCTGTATCAAAGTTTAATATCTACGATTTTGTCATTACTATTATGGTATATAATTTTATCAAGCAGTAAATAAATAAAGAGTTTTTACTCAAAATTTGGAACAACAGTAGGAGATTCAGCGTCTGCTCAACAAGGTGACTTATCTAAATACGCAACTCTCGATCAGCTTAAAAATAAAATTACTAATTTATTAAATGTCACGAGTGTAGATCAAAACAAAGTTGTTATTTTTTAAGATAAAGAAGGACGATTAAAAACGAGCAATATACAACTATCTGATGTACTTGTACGAATTCCCACCATGTAGTTACTATTACTGACCAAGGTAAAATACAAGATTCGCGCAAGTCCGTTAACGATTATGTTTAGAAAGCTGGTGATGTATTTACTGGCGACATAATAATGTCAGGAAAAAAATTACAAATCTTGGGAACCCAACCGCAGATACAGATGCAGCAACAAAAAAAAAATACGTCGACGATCAAGAATCTAAGTACCTGTCAGTGCGCGGTGGTGTTATGCTTGCATTTCTGAATATGAACAATAATGGTATTAATAATCTCAGAACACCAGAAACGGATTTCGATGCTGCAACTAAAAAATATGTTGACGATAAAGAAATTCCAATAACGACTTCGTTAACAACAATTAATGATGGAGTTGCCGCATTTAGAACTGAGTTTTCTAATCACGTACAAACTTTTCTAAATTTTCGCAGAACCATAAGCAGAATTAATAACGAATTTTTGGGAACTCCACCAACTGTTATCATTAATCTCGCTAACATTAACAAAAGACTTAACGATATCACAAGTGGCATTCCAAATATTATTCAAAAAACTGATCTCATTAAAATTCCTCACAAACAAATTAAAAATATTGTGTACACTGTAGCATGAGGAAAAGCAACATGGTCGCAGCAAAATAACACTCTTAAACATATCGCGCAGGTCACTGGTGCATATAGATTGTCTTTGTTTAGTAGTGCAAAGTTTAGTATATTATAACATTTCCATGGCGTCATTCAACCGATGATTTTTCTGGAACTGTGTCTATTGTGTTAAACAAAGATATTGAGGAAACGTTTATGCTGATAGCGGATAATAAAAAGCTAACCGCAGCTACTTATTGGTGGTGTATTGAATTTGTAGCTGAAACTCCAGAATTGGTTACTTAAAAATATGTAAACAAATATTATATAATGAAAAAAATATTGTCGATTTCAATCATATTTCAGAAAACATTCCGAAACAAGATTTTGACGCTCTAATGCAATATTACAAATACTATCATAAAAATCTTTGGTGCATCAAAAAATGTTACAAATACTATACCAAAATACTGCGAGTAATATCATATCTTCCGCTACTAATGACCGGCTCAGGTATAATTTCAAGTGGCGCATCATTAAATCCGTTTTTGTTAATAATATCTGGTGTCGGTGTTTCTCTTGCAGCAGCGTGTAAAAAAGTTGAACCTCAACTAACAACTAAAAGAAATGCTCGCAAAACAGCGAGTATAACCTACAAAAAAAATTACTCGATCAAATTCGATCTTACTTGCGTGGCATAAAATATGATATGGACGATTTAATACGCGAATTTCGCATTATTGATAGTATGTTAACAGATATTCTGCCAATGAGAGTTAGCAAATACGAAAAAGATTATGATAAAAAGTAGAAGTTTAATCAATTTTGTATGGCTTTAGTAATATCGTTATCAAATAATATATCAACCATATTGTCAATGAATGTCATCACATCATCTTCACATCCCGATATTCTCACATCACATTCAACCGCGAATAACCACACTGATTCATATTTCGGCGATACATAATATCCCACCTTTTTAATGCAATCGCTTGTTATTTTAGGTTTAATACCAGTATACCCTGACGCTGCTTTGATCGAATTAAATCTTTTACAAAATCTATTTGTTAGATCAAATCCAACATGTCTGATGGAATTATACTAAGGCATTTTATATATATATATATATATATATATATATATATATATATATATATATATATATTATAATATATATATATATATATATATATATATATATATATATATATATATTTATTATAATATATATATATATATTATTTGTTTAATATAACATTGTTAATAAATAAGTACTTAGCAGTAGTGAGGATTGATGTATCCTTTATCAGAAACCCCCGGCCACAAAACATATTTTTGTCAGAAAATGTGTTAAAAAAACCTTATCATGTAAAGTCATCATTTTTAGCTAACAAAGGCTGCTGACAAAAATGTTAACTTACAACGTTTTGGGAGGGGTTGGGGGTCTCTGATAAAAGATCATCAGTTACTCATTACTATAATTTAGATAGGATCTTTTATGTTTTGTTACAAAATACAAAATGTTAATGTTAAAGCCTATACGAATAATTACAACGACGACACCAATTTAATGCTTTGCGTAACCTTTGCAAGAAAGCGAATATGATAGGACAAAAAAATAAATATACAATGTTTTGGGTTTTGTTTAAATTGCTTCTAAAGTGTACGCCTTAATTTTAACTGACCAATGGAAAGCATCTGTTCCTAAATTTTCCCAAAAATAATTATGTCTTTCATCAGTTTTGACAGCCTAGAATATGACGCAATTAACTTTACTTTGAATATCAATTATTTGACATAAGGTCACCTCCAAATGTTACGGTCAGTAATTTGAATGTACTCTGCTACTATACCGTTACGATGAATGGGTCAATTCCACTAAAGCAGCTTAAACGTAAGACCTTTTATGTTTCAGATATGAAATAAAAGAAAGATCAGAGTGGACTTTCTCAAGACCTTTCTGGCTTGACTAGGATAACTGTAATGCACAATTTATTCACCTTTACGATTCTGTATTTCTTTAACATTCGACACATTACATACGCACATCAACTTGACGATCGTATTGTGCAGTGGTCCGTAGGAATGATTATTATTTGATGCAAGGTGACAGAAATATGTTTCATCCAAACGTTATGTCTGGTGGTAACTCACTGTCTTTTCAACCATTCCGAAGGGTCTTTGATTGACGGTCAGAATCTCATTCTTAGTCTTGATCTACATGGCTGAAAATCATTGATGGGGTGCAATATTTCTGTTTTACATTTGTTATGATTTAGCTACCAATGTGTTGTAAAACTCTTCGAGGAAACATTTGTTTTAGAATATTCGTGCAAACATCCAATTAGAGTGCATATCAACCAACAAAAAGAATAGACTACAGTGCTGGGTAAAAAAAACTAACTGAAGGAAATCGACAGAACATACTTTTCTTGTGTATGTATGTATGTATGTATGTATGTATGTATGTATGTATGTATGTATGTATGTATGTATGTATGTATGTATGTATGTATGTATGTATGTATGTATGTATGTATGTATGTATGTATGTATGTTGTATGTATGTATGTATGTATGTATGTATGTATGTATGTATGTATGTATGTATGTATGTATGTATGTATGTATGTATGTATGTATGTATGTATGTATGTATGTATGTATGTATGTAAATAAGTATGTACATACGTACGTATGCATGTATGTATGTATGTATGTATGTATGTATGTATGTATGTATGTATGTATGTATGTATGTATGTATGTATGTATGTATGTATGTATGTATGTATGTATGTATGTATGTATGTATGTATGTATGTATGCATGCATGCATGCATGCATGCATGCATGCATGCATGCATGCATGCATGCATGCATGCATGCATGCATGCATGCATGTATGTATGTATGTATGTATGTATGTATGTATGTATGTATGTATGTATGTATGTATGTATGTATATATGTATGTACGTAAGTACGCACGCACGCACTAACGCACGCACGCACGCACGCACGTACGTACGTACGTACGTATGTATGTATGTATGTATGTATGTATGTATGTATGTATGTATGTATGTATGTATGTATGTATGTATGTATGTATGTATGTATGTACAAAAAGGTTCAATAATAATAATAATAATAATAATAATAATAATAATAATAATAATAATAATAATCATGCATGTAAGAGCAGGAGACATAGCTGTCTTTCACAAGCTGTATGATGATGTTTCACCAGAGAAAAGTTTCAACTTTGTAAGCAAATGCAGTTTATGACAAATCTCGATTATACCTTGTAAAGGTTATGCATGTTTTACCTTTATCCTTATGTGCTTATGTTGTTTTTGTTTTCATAATTTCAACATCTTTAATTTATGTATTTTATATTCATGTTCTTTGTGTATACATTTATTTGGAAAAACTTAACTCCTGGTGGTTTATGTGCAATTCCTCATCGCTA
Source organism: Potamilus streckersoni (assembly GCA_016746295.1). NCBI lineage: Eukaryota > Metazoa > Mollusca > Bivalvia > Unionida > Unionidae > Potamilus > Potamilus streckersoni. The sequence goes on from JAEAOA010001155.1 coordinate 1,571,533, forward strand.
CCTTTTCCAACATTACATTTAGTCGCCGCCATATAGCTTTTAAAATGATGATGTACAGTACAAAGCTCCTACATACGTATTTACTTGGTATTAATATTATTGGTCACTTATTTGCCTGTATGAATTCGTGTAACAGAATGAACCCTATCTGTCGACTTATGATGCAATGGCAGATAGTATTTGGAAATAAAATGGCTTCCCAAGATTCATTCTTTCACATTAGACTCAATCGTTAGAAACTCATATTGATTTGCAGTCAAAATTCATAAGCCAATTTCTAAGAACCAATTAGTTGATGTTGACAGTTTTTGTCATCATTTTTAACAACGATGGAATTTATATGATAAGTTTTGTGTAAATTCACGGATTCAGTTCTGAAAATGATATGAAATCATGTATTGGTTCTTTGATGCTTGCAGTGATAGGGGCAATATACTCGCAGTCGCAACTTACAACAGCAGTCACGTTCTCGTTTTTGGTCATCGACTTTTTCAAGTAATTTTTTTATTGCAGCATATCTTATCCGCGCTATAATCTTCTGCAACACCCAGATCTCAACACAACAGTAAACTTAAAAAATAACAGCAATTCATTACATTCCTCTAGGAAGCGGGTATTTTTGTGTTCTCTCTCTCTCTCTCTCTCTCTCTCTCTCTCTCTCTCTCTCTCTCTCTCTCTCTCTCTCTCTCTCTCTCTCTCTCTCTCACACACACACACACACACACACAAACACACACACACAGATATATATATATATATATATATATATATATATATATATATATATATATATATATATATATATCTGTGTGTGTGTGTGTGTGATGAAGATCAGTCGTATATTTTCTTGGTTTTACGTAACACTACAATGGTATGGAACTTGAATTAGGGCAAGTGATATTTTTTTCAAAACCCATTTCCCATGGGTCTCTGTCTTAAGAAAACTTGTCATGACCCGACTGACGTTGACCACTATATTAACTGACGTTGACCATTACATTGCGCAATGACCTGAATTATACACACTTCTGCATTTCATTCTGCGTCACAGAAAAGTACCATGATGAAGCATTACAAAATATAATTATATAAACAATTTTTTAAATCTAAATAATACCAAATAGATGATAATTTAATAGTTTGAAAATAAAACAAACATCAGACATTATCGTTTTGCTAGCTTGCCGATATCGAACATGTTCATCCAGTATCGGAAACTCTTTTACCTGAAAATTTGTTGCATTTTACAAAATAGAACATTAAAAACGGAGAGAGTTGCCTTTTAGGACATGAGGATTCAGCGTATTTAGGCAAGATATTAACATTACTTTAAATATTAAACTTCTCAGCGTTTTCAATGATTATCGTCCCAGACTCCTTCTTATTTAGTTAGCAGTGGCACAGAGTGACAAGCTGCTGCAATCTTGAACTCGTTTATTATATATTACTCCGGAACTAATTCTAAAAATAACCTAGTACAGGATGCAGACACTTCCGCGACCTTAGCTAAATCCATTTCTATGTGGTATCCCAGCTCTTTTAAGAGGTGAAGGGTGCGGTTGTATATTTGCATAACGTAATAAATTTGTCTAGTAATGATTGTACAAAGAACTCATCTTTTAACTAAATCGTGATACCAATTATTACACATGGTTCAGGTAGATGAGGTCTAAACATTTAGAAAATAATTTCAAATTAACGTTTGTAAAAGAATATTCAATGTTAAGACATCAATATCTTATGCAGTCCCTGGGGAACATGTAATATTACATTTAGATATAAATTAAATGCAAAAACAATGTAAGAAATACTGACTTGGATGTTTCCATAAAAAACTATGATATATACCCTAAAACAAAATGCCTGAAAATTGACTTCCACATGTTCATCGTGCTAAACATGTAGTTGGTCCAATAGCTCACTCAGATAGGAAATTATGTTTTTTTGTAACTCTTATGAGCAAACCCTAACTCTAAATAAACATTTTGACTGTTACATTGACTTTTATAGGATATAACTGATACTAACAGATCTGTGACTTGCATGATTAGCAACACAATAAACATCTCCACAAATTGAATATTTTATTATAGTACAAGTCACGTGGGTCATGTATATGCATTTCTTCATTTTAAATTAAATATAAATTGTTCTTTTAAATTTAGTGCTAATTTTATTCAACCAAAGTCTATTCATTCCTGATTATTTAATGCTCTGTCACCAAAAAACTTCGAGACGAAAATTATATATCGCAATGGACTTTTACAGTGATGGCCATGTACAAAACTTAGTGAAAATAATATCGTCGTCACGTTTGAGGCAAGTACGAATTTGTTTATCAATATGCGTAGCGCGTGACATTCAATCCAGATTATACTGGATCACACCGTTAACATGTAAAGAATGACCTTCCAAAGAAATGTGGATGTATAAGAAGTGAAATGAAGTGAATACTTTGCGCGTAAAGTAAAAAAAAAATGACAACCACTACTGAAATAATCGGTGTTGAATACCTTCATGACCCTTGTGACTTGTACTATAACTTCGTCAGCTTTGGGAAAATCTTCATGCGTAACATCAATGATCTCTAAATTTAGTTATGACAAAGGACATATAACGTGCATGATGTACCTGTATGAACATCTATTTGGTATAAGTTTGTAAAACCTAGCTAACCGTGGATTTTCCACAGGCTAAAACAAAACAAAAATAGACCACATAATAGATTTAAATGATTCAGACCAACAGTCAGGGAAAGTATCGTTGGTACTGATATAGGAAGACAAACAGTTCCTGTACAGATTTATGTGGTCTTGCTTTCTTAGCCACTGTTCACGTGGTTTCAATGAGCACTGAAGAAATTATAATATCTAAATCGCAGGAGTTCCATAAACTAAATTTCATGGTTTTGTATCTGTATGTTCCATGATTTATAAGAGTATGTACTCAAAAGTATCGTTCATTTATAGAATTATATTCTAAGCTTGATTTTAATTGGACCAAATTAATTAGAACCAGAAAAATAACTTTTGTGTCAACAATAAGTACAATATATTTCTGGTAACTAAGATTGTATAGCTCTATTGTGGAGATTTAAGATTGATGGTTGATGTTTGCACCGGAAACAGAATATGCCAATTTTGTAAATGTAGTTTTATACGAGAATCGTTGGCGATGAAATCCATTTTTAATTATCTTGTCGATGTGATAATGAAATAAGAATCAGATATAATGAAGAAACCCTTTTTGTGTCAGAATAATCTGTTATTTAATTTGTTGTCAGAAGCTATGATAACAATTTTATTAAAAATATATGCACATTGGCCTATTTGACTCTATTAGTATAAAGGACCAAATATCTAGGTCTATCTTTGTTAGACTTAATTATTGAATTATTGTAGAACACACTTAGTTGCATACATGTACCATTAACGAGATTTATGGGAAAATGTCCACCTTGTACAAGCCATAGAGTACAGGTTAGTTCGGGCGAGGCCAGAAGTTATTAATTTTTAATTAAGGGCTTAGTTTGTTAAAACTTAACGAACGAGGTTCAAGATTTGTTCTGCGTAGAACTGATTGTAGGAGATAGCACATTCGTAGCCATTTGTTGATTCAAATAACGCAGTGTTTAGTGCCAGAAATGCGTGAATTATTGTAAATCTGATTGGTCACGCTGTGGGAGGTTGGGTAGTTTGAAACGAAAACCTTAACTTTAAAGATACTATTTGGATTTTAATATTTCAGTCTGCATTTCTCTGTGAGAGAGAAGGAAAAAATACCGATAGACTCCGGGGATTTTAAATAGTAAAGTTCTCGACAATCAAAATTATATCCAAGGGAGTGACGTTTGTCTGAAGGATTGGACACAAACCAAAGCATGAAAAGCGAGGCAATTGCATAAATCTCATATACTTCTTTTATGCTATGATTTAATTGCTTGTAGGTACTTGTATTTGCAGAAATTTATATACGTCGTTATGCTCTGACATAATTGCTTGTTGAAGCATGTATTTTCAGGAATTTATTTGTAGATTAAATATTTTATATGGTATGCGTGTGTCTAGTTTGTGTATCTGAGCCCGCGCAACGATATTTCCTTTTACATATGCATTGGCGTTTTGCTAAGTTATAGTCTTGATTATTGTAGGAATTGAGTATATTGAATTCATACTTATTCTATATACGGAATTATGTATCGGACATAACTGTGTTGAATTCATTTAGCTGATAATATTGTATTTATATTTATGAATGAATTTATGGTTGATGTTACGGAAGTAGTCGAAACTATCCTAACGAATTTATTTTGTATAATGGTAGCCTTGAAGTATAGTGAGGAATTTCATTCATTTACATGTAACGAGACCAAATTTAAGGCTAATGCCATCTGTGACGTAAATGGCCATTCGCATATCCTTAGTCTGGAAACTAGCCGTATAGACTGTTTGAAGTCGATAGAGTTAATTTCTGAGCTCGAGGGGTCAGTATAATGATGCAGTCCCCTATAATGTGACGGAAGATTTAGGTTGCATGTTTATATTTTTATAATGTGAGATAGTCTGGAAAGACGTTACAACCCAAACTGTGTAAAGGAAAAGGACAGTTTGGAACAAAAGGAAAGACATCTAGAACTGTTGGAACGAACGAAAGTAGAACGGAAGACGTACTGAAATAACGAAACCGAAGTAAAATCTAAGAGGACCTGTGGGACGGAATCAGTCAACAGGTTATGCATTGAGGCAAAATTATTCGATATACTCGGACTCGTAAATGATGATTTTTGGATTCTATCTTAAACATAATCGGCTAATCTTATAATGTCATTGTATTTTTGAAATTCCTTAATTAGTTAATACGCGAAGAAAGAAGTATACCTTTCAAACTGAAACTTTCATTTTATTTACTCGTGGAAATTTTATTGTTTTAAATTTTACTAAATTTTGTCTTTACTTGTAACGGGGTATCGACTTATCTCTTCTATATATTAGCTCAGTTTACTTCTTATTCCATTCATAAATTCCTACTTGTAGTAGCTTTATTTGATACTAGACAATTTTCATCGTTGGAGGTCACTCCTAGATACGAAGACAAAACCTCTAAACCCGCCACAAATAAGTTGAGGAGTTGTTTACCCACTACAATTAGGATAAAAGAAGTTAAATAGGTATAAGCGTTACCATTGTTGTAACAGTTTCGTTTGTTCCTATGTCCTGAAGTGACCTATTCACCTCAGCAACATTTAACCAACTCATACAGTCAGCTCCTACATTGAGCTTCCTTTAATGTAACGTAATTGAACTTGATATTGTTGAAGAAATAACGACCATCACATTAAACGACCATTAGTCAATTTAGCCTTTGCCAAATAAGAATACGGAATTCAAATCCCGATTTTGTATGACTGCGACAGGGATGTAACTGTTTGATAGATGCCACAATGTAAATGTCTTTGTAGTCCCATACGACGGCGCAGCCCTCTCTGTTATATGTGGATTATTCTTTAAGAGTTTATTGCAGAATAGGACAGTGGTTTAACGCTCGTTGAGATTTAAGTATTTAAACTCGTATTAGTCATTGTATTTCTTTTATTCTGGTATCTGTGGTGTTCTTAATGGGTAGATACGAAACACCCCACATAAATAGAAAAAAAAATGTTGACTTTAGATTGAATGAGTCGAATGCATCCCAGGTTGGTGTCCTGATTGGCAATCATTACCATAGAAACAAAAAAGAAACCCATCAAATAAAATGGTTTCTTTTTATTTATTTACAGAAAGTCAAAAAATGTATTAGTTCGAGAACAGTTCGAGAACAGTTCGATGATCATGAATAGATAATGTTTAGAACAATATGAAATCATCAATAAATACATTGCTACAATCATTTTCATTGTAACAATAAGAGAGTAAGCCTATGAATTCAAGTGTGCGAAACAAATGTTAGAGAGGAATGGTTGCTCAAGCAATCGGAATTCAAAAAATGTGGCTTATAAGGTACGGTTAATAGGTTACTCATTTAATGATACGTAGGCATGGAGCTAGATAATGGGGTAGTTTCGCAGATATTGATTGGTAGAGAGGCGAGAGGCATTCTTACAGAAAATATACACAAATGAAACGTAAGCACGGGGTTCAACCTTCACAAGTCTTGTAAACTTAAATACATTGAAAATCAATCTTAGGACTTATCCATGCATTACACATGTGGAAAACACTGAAGCAGACACTACATACTGAAATTCCGTACACGGAATGCATCGCTCATTTTCATACTTTAGAATGTTCATTATCTGTATCCTTTGTGTTTTAGCTGGAAATATTTAGTCTCCAACAAAATGTAAATAAATTCATAAACATTATATGTGTGCAAACTCTACGTATATCCGGAATAAAACATTTCTATTATGCTGCATCTTTTCTAGGACGATATAGGTACAACCTGAATAAAAATATTCTGTTAGATGTTAAATGTTTGGAAAAGGGCATAATTTACCTAGAAAGTTCAGTGTCCTTACCGATGCATTTCTCTTTATCCCCTCTTTATCTTTACCTTTATTCCCGGCAGTGTGGTGTGAGGTCTGCCTTGCATAATTTTGGTACAATGATGTTGAAATACATCGAGATTTCTTAAATGTTGGAGCTTCATATTATGCGCAAATTTCACAACCATAAAGGGATGGTGGTATCGCCGTTTGTTTGCATAAAGTAACATAGTTAAAAACATTGATTCTAGTAACACCTACAAGAGAATAAAATATTTTTCTACCCACAGTACAAACCCTGTCTTCCTCTGACACAAACTTCATATTAGAACACATGAAATTCAGCTTGCTCGGTTACATCTATTATAACATTTTCCAGCCAAACTATTACTTATGTTGTTTATTTATTTTGATTAAAAAGAAACTAATACATGACATATACTAGCGTTCAACCACGTTAGTATCAAGCGTATATTTGGCACATGTAAATTTAAATGATATATGGAAATGTGAATGAGGAAACCAACCGTCTCGTTCCACCGGTAAGTTTAATGTTTTCACATTTAGGCTGCGGGTGTTAGTGGTTCGCAAAATGCTATTGCAAGTATTTCAGTCAGTTTTTCTTTACCAATCCTACAAATGCATAAGGATATTCAGTGTTTACAACTTTCTTTTCATGATGACGTATACTACGTACATAATATATATATATATATATATATATATATATATATATATATATATATATATATATATATATATATATATATATATATATATATATATATATATATATTAATAGCACACTTGGGCTTTTTTAAATATATATTTGCACGATTGTTTTGTAACTAAGTAACCCGTAGGACAGTAAACAAGCAAAACAGAAAGTAGGTATACAATACCCCGTTTGAGCTAAATATAGCTGAAAACTATTCAGTGCCTTCTTAAGGCATGGACAAACTGGGCATTGGTGCATTTCTTTGCCCAGAGCCTACACTATAGTTAAGACGACAATGTATCTATTCCAACAAGGTACATATATATTTTACATCAAATACTGACTTTCTACAAAAAGACAGACAGAAACATATCAAAATAGAAATAGTTATTTTTAGAATCTTTGACACATGAAAATCGTTACCATAATGAGCAATTCCTCAAAGATGATGGATACCCGCTGTTGTTGAACCAGAAAGCGTTTAAGATAATAAGTGCCTTTGAGATATAAGAGTACGATTTCTCAGTCCTAAATAATTATCTACATAACATAAAATATTTTGATTTTCCTTTATTGTCTTTCTGAAAATTTTAATTAATTGAGATCTACAAGACATACAGCAACTATTAATTTTAATATTTGTTCCCTTTTCTTCATGAACATACTTCCATTGTAGGGCAAATCAATCTCACAGCCGATGTTTGGTCTAACTTATCGCGACCATGCAAAGACGTTTCATTCTTTTGTACAATC
>JAEAOA010001155.1:1581987-1594487 GCA_016746295.1 Potamilus streckersoni
CATTTTACAAAATAGAACATTAAAAACGGAGAGAGTTGCCTTTTAAGACATGAGGATTCAGCGTATTTAGGCAAGATATTAATATTACCTTAAATATTAAACTTCTCAGCATTTTCAATGATTATCGTCCCAGACTCCTTCTTATTTAGTTAGCAGTGGCACAGAGTGACAAGCTGCTGCAATCTTGAACACGTTTATTATATATTACTTCGGAACCAATTCTAAAAATAACCTAGTACAGGGTGCAGACACTTCCGCGACCTTTGCTAAATCCATTTCTATGTGGTATCCTAGCTCTTTTAAGAGGTGAAGGGTGCGGTTGTATATTTGCATAACGTAATAAATTTGTCTAGTAATGATTGTACAAAGAACTCATCTTTTAACTAAATCATGATACCAATTATTACACATGGTTCAGGTAGCTGAGGTCTAAACATTTAGAAAATAATTTCAAATTAACGTTTGTAAAAGAATATTCAATGTTAAGACATCAATATCTTATGCAGTCCCTGGGGAACATGTAATATTACATTTAGATATAAATTAAATGCAAAAACAATGTAAGAAATACTGACTTGGATGTTTCCATAAAAAACTATGATATATACCCTAAAACAAAATGCCTGAAAATTGACTTCCACATGTTCATCGTGCTAAACATGTAGTTGGTCCAATAGCTCACTCAGATAGGAAATTATGTTTTTTGTAACTCTTATGAGCAAACCCTAACTCTAAATAAACATTTTGACTGTTACATTGACTTTTATAGGATATAACTGATAGTAACAGATCTGTGACTTGCATGATTAGCAACACGATAAACATCTCCACAAATTGAATATTTTATTATAGTACAATTACGTGGGTCATGTATATGCATTTCTTCATTTTAAATTAAATATAAATTGTTCTTTTAAATTTAGTGCTAATTTTATTCAACCAAAGTCTATTTATTCCTGATTATTTAATGCTCTGCACCTTAACTGTCACCAAAAAACTTCGAGACGAAAATTATATATCGCAATGGACTTTTACAGTGATGGCCATGTACAAAACTTAGTGAAAATAATATCGTCGTCACGTTTGAGGCAAGTACGAATTTGTTTATCAATATGCGTAGCGCGTGACATTCAATCCAGATTATACTGGATCACACCGTTAACATGTAAAGAATGACCTTCCAAAGAAATGTGGATGTATAAGAAGTGAAATGAAGTGAATACTTTGCGCGTAAAGTAAAAAAAAAAATGACAACCACTACTGAAATAATCGGTGTTGAATACCTACATGACCCTTGTGACTTGTGCTATAACTTCGTCAGCTTTTGGAAAATCTTCATGCGTAACATCAATGATCTCTAAATTTAGTTATGACAAAGGACATATAACGTGCATGATGTACCTGTATGAACATCTATTTGGTATAAGTTTGTAAAACCTAGCTAACCGTGGATTTTCCACAGGCTAAAACAAAACAAAAATAGACCACATAATAGATTTAAATGATTCAGACCAACAGTCAGGGAAAGTATCGTTGGTACTGATATAGGAAGACAAACAGTTCCTGTACAGATTTATGTGGTCTTGCTTTCTTAGCCACTGTTCACGTGGTTTCAATGAGCACTGAAGAAATTATAATATCTAAATCACAGGAGTTCCATAAACTAAATTTCATGGTTTTGTATCTGTATGTTCCATGATTTATAAGAGTATGTACTCAAAAGTATCGTTCATTTATAGAATTATATTCTAAGCTTGATTTTAATTGGACCAAATTAATTAGAACCAGAAAAATAACTTTTGTGTCAACAATAAGTACAATATATTTCTGGTAACTAAGATTGTATAGCTCTATTGTGGAGATTTAAGATTGATGGTTGATGTTTGCACCGGAAACAGAATATGCCAATTTTGTAAATGTAGTTTTATACGAGAATCGTTGGCGATGAAATCCATTTTTAATTATCTTGTCGATGTGATAATGAAATAAGAATCAGATATAATGAAGAAACCCTTTTTGTGTCAGAATAATCTGTTATTTAATTTGTTGTCAGAAGCTATGATAACGATTTTATTAAAAATATATGCACATTGGCCTATTTGACTCTATTAGTATAAAGGACCAAATATCTAGGTCTATCTTTGTTATACTTAATTATTGAATTATTGTAGAACACACTTAGATGCATACATGTACCATTAACGAGATTTATGGGGAAATGTCCACCTTGTACAAGCCATAGAGTACAGGTTAGTTCGGGCGAGGCCAGAAGTTATTAATTTTTTAATTAAGGGCTTAGTTTGTTAAAACTTAACGAACGAGGTTCAAGATTTGTTCTGCGTAGAACTGATTGTAGGAGATAGCACATTCGTAGCCATTTGTTGATTCAAATAACGCAGTCTTTAGTGCCCGAAATGCGTGAATTATTGTAAATCTGATTGGTCACGCTGTGGGAGGTTGGGTAGTTTGAAACGAAAACCTTAACTTTAAAGATACTATAGGGATTTTAATATTTGAGTCTGCATTTCTCTGTGAGAGAGAAGGAAAAAATACCGATAGACTCCGGGGATTTTAAATAGTAAAGTTCTCGACAATCAAAATTATATCCAAGGAAGTGACGTTTGTCTGAAGGATTGGACACAAACCAAAGCACGAAAAGCGAGGCAATTGCATAAATCTCATATACTTCTTTTATGCTATGATTTAATTGCTTGTAGGTACTTGTATTTGCAGAAATTTATATATGCTCTGACATAATTGCTTGCTGAAGCATGTATTTTCAGGAATTTATTTGTAGATTAAATATTTTATATGGTATGCGTGTGTCTAGTTTGTTTATCTGAGCCCGCGCAACGATATTTCCTTTTACATATGCATTGGCGTTTTGCTAAGTTATAGTCTTGATTATTGTAGGAATTGAGTATATTGAATTCATACTTATTCTATATACGGAATTATGTATCGGACATAACTGTGTTGAATTCATTTAGCTGATAATATTGTATTTATATTTATGAATGAATTTATGGTTGATGTTACGGAAGTAGTCGAAACTATCCTAACGAATTTATTTTGTATAATGGTAGCCTTGAAGTATAGTGAGGAATTTCATTCATTTACATGTAACGAGACCAAATTTAAGGCTAATGCCATCTGTGACGTAAATGGCCATTCGCATATCCTTAGTCTGGAAACTAGCCGTATAGACTGTTTGAAGTCGATAGTTAATTTCTGACCTCGAGGGGTCAGTATAATGATGTAGTCCCCTATAATGTGACGGAAGATTTAGGTTGCATGTTTATATTTTTATAAGGTGAGATAGTCTGGAAAGACGTTACAACCCAAACTGTGTAAAGGAAAAGGACAGTTTGGAACAAAAGGAAAGACATCTAGAACTGTTGGAACGAACGAAAGTAGAACGGAAGACGTACTGAAATAACGAAACCGAAGTACAATCTAAGAGGACCTGTGGGACGGAATCAGTCAACAGGTTATGCATTGAGGCAAAATTATTCGATATACTCGGACTCGTAAATGATGATTTTTGGATTCTATCTTAAACATAATCGGCTAATCTTATAATGTCATTGTATTTTTGAAATTCCTTAATTAGTTAATACGCGAAGAAAGAAGTATACCTTTCAAACTGAAACTTTCATTTTATTTACTCGTGGAAATTTTATTGTTTTAAATTTTACTAAATTTTGTCTTTACTTGTAACGGGGTATCGACTTATCTCTTCTATATATTAGCTCAGTTTACTTCTTATTTCATTCATAAATTCCTAATGGTAGTAGCTTTATTTGATACTAGACAATTTTCATCGTTGGAGGTCACTCCTAGATACGAAGACAAAACCTCTAAACCCGCCACAAATAAGTTGAGGAGTTGTTTACCCACTACAATTAGGATAAAAGAAGTTAATGAAATAGGTATATGCGTTACCATTGTTGTAACAGTTTCGTTTGTGTCTATGTCCTGAAGTGACCTATTCACCTCAGCAACATTTAACCAACTCATACAGTCAGCTCCTACATTGAGCTTCCTTTAATGTAACGTAATTGAACTTGATATTGTTGAAGAAATAACGACCATCACATTAAACGACCATTAGTCAATTTAGCCTTTGCCAAATAAGAATACGGAATTCAAATCCCGAGTTTGTATGACTGCGACAGGGATGTAACTGTTTGATAGATGCCACAATGTAAATGTCTTTGTAGTCCCATACCAAGACGCAGCCCTCTCTGTTATATGTGGATTATTCTTTAAGAGTTTATTGCAGAATAGGACAGTGGTTTAACGCTCGTTGAGATTTAAGTATTTAAACTCGTATTAGTCATTGTATTTCTTTTTTTTGTGGTATCTGTGGTGTTTTTAATGGGTAGATACGAAACACCCCACATAAATAGAAATAAAAATGTTGACTTTAGATTGAATGAGTCGAATGCATCGCAGGTTGGTGTCCTGATTGGCAATCATTACCATAGAAACAAAAAAGAAACCCATCAAATAAAATGGCTTCTTTTTATTTATTTACAGAAAGTCAAAAAATGTATTAGTTCGAGAACAGTTCGAGAACAGTTCGATGATCATGAATATATAATGTTTAGAACAATATGAAATCATCAATAAATACATTGCTGCAATCAATTTCATTGTAACAATAAGAGAGTAAGCCTATGAATTCAAGTGTGCGAAACAAATGTTAGAGAGGAATGGTTGCTCAAGCATACGGAATCCAAAAAATGTGGCTTATAAAGTACGGTTAATAGGTTACTCATTTAATGATACGTAGGCATGGAGCTAGATAATGGGGTAGTTTCGCAGATATTGATTGGTAGAGAGGCGAGAGGCATTCTTACAGAAAATAGACACAAATGAAACGTAAGCACGGGGTTCAAACTTCACAAGTCTTATAAACTTAAATACATTGAAAATCAATCTTAGGACTTATCCATGCATTACACATGTGGAAAACACTGAAGCAGACATTACATACTGAAATTCCGTACACGGAATGCATCGCTCATTTTCATACTTTAGAATGTTCATTATCTGTATCCTCTGTGTTTTAGCTGGAAATATTTAGTCTCCAACAAAATGTAAATAAATTCATAAACATTATGTTTGTGCAAACTCTACGTATATCCGGAATAAAACATTTCTATTATGCTACATCTTTTCTATGACGATATAGGTACAACCTGAATAAAAATATTCTGTTAGATGTTAAATGTTTGAAAAAGGGCATAATTTACCCAGAAAGTTCAGTGTCCTTACCGATGCATTTCTCTTTATCCCCTCTTTATCTTTACCTTTATTCCCGGCAGTGTGGTGTGAGGTCTGCCTTGCATAATTTTGGTACAATGATGTTGAAATACATCGAGATTTCTTAAATGTTGGAGCTTCATATTATGCGCAAATTTCACAACCATAAAGGGATGGTGGTATCGCCGTTTGTTTGCATAAAGTAACATAGCTAAAAACATTGATTCTAGTAACACCTACAAGAGAATAAAATATTTTTCTACCCACAGTACAAACCCTGTCTTCCTCTGAAACAAACTTCATATTAGAACACATGAAATTCAGCTTGCTCGGTTACATCTATTATAACATTTTCCAGCCAAACTATTACTTATGTTGTTTATTTATTTTGATTAAAAAGAAACTAATACATGACATATACTAGCGTTCAACCACGTTAGTATCAAGCGTATATTTGGCACATGTAAATTTAAGTGATATATGGAAATGTGAATGAGGAAACCAACCGTCTCGTTCCACCGGTAAGTTTAATGTTTTCACATTTAGGCTGCGGGTGTTAGTGGTTCGCAAAATGCTATTGCAAGTATTTCAGTCAGTTTTTCTTTACCAATCCTACAAATGCATAAGGATAGTCAGTGTTTACAACTTTCGTTTCATAATGACGTATACTACATACATAAGCACACTTGGGCTTTATCAAATATATATTTGCACGATTGTTTTGTAACTAAGTAACCAGTAGGACAGTAAACAAGCAAAACAGAAAGTAGATATACAAAACTCCGTTTGAGCTAAATATAGCTGAAAACTAATCAGTGCCGTCTTAAGGCATGGGCAAAATGGGCATTTGTCCAGGACCATCTGCTTCTATGGGCATCATGCTGCCCGTATTGTTAATGTAAAGTAGGGCCGGTAGGGGGCGACTGTGCATTTCTTTGCCCAGAGCCTACACTATTGTTAAGACGACAATGTATCTATTCCAACAAGGTACATATATATTTTACATCAAATACTGACTTTCTACAAAACGACAGACAGAAACATTAAAATAGAAATAAAGTTATTTTTAGAATCTTTGACACATGAAAAACGTTACCATAATGAGCAATTCCTCAAAGATGATTAATACCCGCTGTCGTTGAACCAGAAAGCATTTAAGATAATAAGTGCCTTTGAGATATAAGAGTACGATTTCTCAGTCCTAAATAATTATCTACATAACATAAAATATTTTGATTTTCCTTTATTGTCTTTCTGAAAATTTTAATTAATTGACATCTACAAGACATACAGCAACTATTAATTTTAATATTTGTTCCCTTTTCTTCATGAACATGCTTCCATTGTAGGGCAAATCAATCTCACAGCCGATTTTTGGTCTAACTTATCGCGACCATGCAAAGACCTTTCATTCTTTTGTACAATCTTGTTGTAAAGTTATTTTCTGTTCAGGAAGTGGATATTAAACAAAAACCAATTCTTAATTTATCCGTTTTTGTGCATAAAAAGAGGTTTATCGCAATTCGTTAACAACATTTGTAATCATGATACTTGTGTTGTTGTCCATAATAATATTTACTAGAATGCTGTGTAAAATGATGATGATGATGATGATGATGATGATGATGATGATGATGATGATGATGATGATGATGATGATGATGATGATGATGACGACGACGACGATGATAATGATGATGATGATGATGATGATTATTATTATTATGATGATTATTATTATTATTATTATTATTATTATTATTATTATTATTTTTATTATTATTATTATTATTATTATTATTATTATTATTATTATTATTATTATTATTATTGCTGTTCTTGTTAATAATAATATATATATTTTTTGTACATCCTAAAACAACAAATTACGCACATCAATGACAGACTTAGGGAAAATATGCATGCCGTGGACTCCAATAGGTAGTTGAATATAAAGTTTCGATACCTTTAAACAATCAAGAAAGCTCAAAACGCTCACATTTACAGCTCTCATACATTTAATAATTTCAACTATTTTACTCACGTGGACATGGTGGTATCCCGAAAATTTTCCTTCCTTTGTATGGACATAATTTGCAGAATTATACATGTGCCCATTAAACCGTGTATGTATGTATGTATGTATGTATGTATGTATGTATGTATGTATGTATGTATGTATGTATGTATGTATGTATGTATGTATGTATGTATGTATGTATGTATGTATGTATGTATGTATGTATGTATGTATGTATGTATGTATGTATGTATGTATGCATGTATGTATGTATGCATGCATGCAAAGGAATAAATTATCCTATTATTAATATAACCTTGAGAATCGAAAAATGTCATGAAATTCAAACCGTTTACGTACTGTCAACAATAAAAGACCTTTTCTAATTTTTTTTTAACATATGAGGAAGGGAAATAAAATGAACTGTGATTAAAAGTTCAAGGTGTTTGACATGTACAAATATCCATATTTCATCAGTTTCTACGTTTATTTGGTTCCTCAGAGAGTCAGAGTTTTATTCAAAATATCGATTCGTTATTAAATAAAAATTGTACAATATGATTTTAACGGCATATACTAGTCGATAGTGATAGACTTGAGATTTTACACAAGACATGCCTCAAGAATTAAGATATAGACATACGTATCGATGCATCATTGTACTGGTACTTTATAGAGAAACACTTTCATACTATTTTCGACCAAATATCATAGTTTTTGAATACTTCATCATATTTGTACAAAATAACAAGTGATTTCGTACTAAGGAAAAGAACTGAAAATTGAACGTTAGCTAACTGCTGCATGTGATGCAGAAAATCGGCAAATAATCAACAAAGGTGTGCAAGGGGTTGATCAAACGTCGAACAGAAACAATGGAGCATGTCTTCATCGTCAAATTACGGTCGACTTTCTTAAACAGTGTTTATGAATGATACCGATTGTAATGTATTCTTGGTCGAAATAAAATAACCTTCACCATCAACCTCTCGTCCACTTCTCGTCCAGACGTAAACTGCACCAGCCCCATATGTTGTTCATTACACGAGTATATTTTTTAACAGGATTCGCATTTGTGTATTGGACTTTTGAAACTGACAGAATTAACACCTGTATAAAGAGTAGCAGATGGTAGGTGCGTCTTCTTTAATGGGTATTACATGGAAAAGTTTACACTATTTTGACAACAGGCTTACTTATAAAAGGCCATCTAGGCTCCACTGGCCACACCACACCCATACTCTAATGCACATAGATGCGGATGATTTTAAATTGTGCAGCTCTGTATGCGCGCAACATATGTACTAGTCTGAGGGTATATGCAGTAATCTGTGGCATATGCAGTAGTCTGTGGCATATGCAGTAGTCGGTGGCATATTTAGTAGTTAGTCTCTGGCATACGTAGTAGTATTAGGTATATGCAGGGGTTTGGGGTATATTCAGTAGTCTCTGGCATATACAGCAGCATTGGGTATATGCAGTGGTTTGGGGAATATTCACTAGTCTCTAGCATATACATCAGCATTGGGTATATGCAGTAGTCTGGCATATGTAGTAGTCTGAGGCATATGCAGTAATCTGTGGCATATGCAGTAGTCTAGGGCATATGCTGAAGTCGGTGGCATATTTAGTAGTTAGTCTCTGGCATACGTAGTAGTATTGGGTATATGCAGGGGTTTGGGGTATATTCAGTAGTCTCTGGCATATACAGCAGCATTGGGTATATGTAGTAGTCTGGCATATGTAGAAGTCTGGGGCATATGCAGTAATCTGTGGCATATGCAGTAGTCTGCGGTATATGCAGTAGTCGGTGGCATATGTAGTAGTTAGTCTCTGGCATATGTAGTAGTATTGGGTATATGCAGGGGTTTGTGGTATATTCAGTAGTCTCTGGCATATACAGCAGCATTGGGTATATGCAGTAGTCTGGCATATGTAGTAGTCTGGGGTATATGCAGTAGTCTGTGGCATATGCAGTAGTCTGGGGCTTAGTGTAGGGCATATCTAGTAGTCTGATGCGTATGAATAAGATTACTGTGTCATGAACATGTTAGAGTTTGATAGACACATCAATTTTATGTATTCAAGTGGAAGTCATAAAGGATTGGTTGCATGTGCATGGAGCGCAGCATGAATGGCCAATCACAATTATTATTATTATTATTATTATTATGAGAAGAAAAAACCGAATATGATTTAGAATATCAATGCGCTAGGCATATCTGACACTTATGCTCGTCTTGCAAAGTTATGCCAATCTGAGTCTGCACTATAGTCTATATTGTCTTGTACTTAACTGCAGCCTTTTTAACCGACCCCACCCCCACCCTCCCTCCCAAACGAAAAGAATGCGACCAACTGCCTTACATGTGAGATAAAGAGATTTCGTTAATTGTAAAGCATTGTTCTTTTAGGCATTTTCATTTTCAAAACCATTAATTCTCCTAGACATTTAAAAAAAATGAATATAAATCTTTTTCAAAACTTCGAATACTGAACCTCAATGTAGCTTTTATGTTCACGCTTCTTGTTAAGTCTTGTGTAAAACGCTTTATGATAAATCTTAGGAACAATTCTTTATGAAAATTATAAGTACGAATCGTTATGTAAATATAAGTTGCACTCCTTTACGTAAGTCTTAAGTACAATACTTTATGAAAATCTTAGTTACAACCCTTTATGTAAATCATAAGTATAACACTTTACGCAAAATCTTAAGTACAACGCTTTATGTAAATCTTAAGTACAACGCTTTTGTTAAATCTTAAGTACACTTAATTATGTTAAATTTAAATACAGCGCTTTATGTAAATCTTAAGTACAACACTTTTATTAAACTTTAAGTACAACGCTTTATGTAAAATTTATTACAACGCTTTCTGTAAAACTTATTACAACGCTTTCTGTAAATCTTTAGTACAACGCTTTATGTAAATCTTAACTACAACGCTTTGCATTAAGTGCAATGCTTTATGTAAATCCTAAGTACAACGCTTAATATAAACCACAGTACAACGCTTCATGTAAGTCCTAAGCACATCATTTTAAATGGATTTATTAAATTTGAGCATATCTTTCATAAGAAATGTATTTTTTTTTTTGTTTTTGTCACATATGCTGTTGCAAAGACTTAGTAATTTTCAATAGTTATCAACATCATCTTTTGGTTTATGTATAGTTTATATCAAGTAGAACCAAATAAGCCAATGAATCCGATTTATAGTCTAAAATATATTAATAAAATTTTATTTCTACTTAACTTCCAGTAACCTAAATAAGCACTATTAGGTCCTTAGTTCCTGGTCGGCTTTTATTTTCCAAGCCTAGAGTGAACGTTTGATAATTTTCATATTTTTCAGTTAGTAAATACTGTCATGCATTTTTTTAAAAAAATATTTTGTTCATACTAATGAGAAAGCCACATGGCGATGAATGAAAATATTAATCACATATGACTGCTTGTGTACAAATTAAAATTTATTATCGCCAAATTGTGAAATAATGAAGCTCAATGTGAGATTTGATGTTAATTTACATTGATAGAAAGACCGAGAAAACAAAACACAGTTGAAACAATTGAGGCTTAGTCTGTTTATAATCATTGTACCATTTTAAATTTCTCCATTGTACCATTTTAGATTTCTCAAGGAAGTTGTTAATTTCATATGTTCTTTTCTACCCGTGCTATGATGAGGACACACGTGCACACTTTATGCACACATTTATTTTAATAATTATTTTTAGACATTGCAGCATATTCCATATACTAAAATATATTGATTGACACGTCTTCCAATTATAAGGTATCGAAAAGATGTGCTACTTTGTCTGTTTTGTTTTCTTTTGTTTTGCTTTGGGGTTTTTTATAGGGTTTTTTGTTTTGCTTTGGGGTTTGTTTGGAAGGAACATGTTTGTTTCTTCTTCTAATTTTATGCATGTGATTAAGTCATTTTCTTTCAAATATCCACTGGATTTAAACTGTGCCTTGTTTGGAACATACTGTATACTATTGTTCAATGTTTTAGTATTTTTGTGTTTTCGCTTCTAAGTAAGTATGCTTTTAAATTGTTCAATACCGTCACACATGTGCTATATTTACAATAAAAATTACTTTTTAAGCTGGATCTCAGATCACTTAGTGCGCTCTTTTTGACAGATCCTTCACCTATCTCGCCTCTGTCCACGTGATTTCGAGTCTTGATATTTCAGTATACATATGCCCGTATGAATTAGGTGGATTTGTGGGTTTTATTCTGGGGTTTTCCCGTCTCCTTTTAAGACCAAATACACTTGCCGCCATGTAAAGCCTAGCAATCAGTGAAGAAAGATCCTAAACTTAGCAACTTCCATTCGGTTGTTTTGCATTTTGTTATCGTAAAACAGTTTTTCAGATCGCACCCGTTGTACTGAGGTCTGATCAGCGTGTTGTTTATGTTATATGCAAATAGTACACTTGGGTATCTTCCAATATTTTTTTTTTAAATTTAGAGAGATACGTCATTCGTGGGGAAAACACTAAAGCTTAAAATAGCTGATACATTCTTATACAAAATATATTACACAACCTTAACCTACAAACGAAGATAAGTTGTTTTTAATCGCTGCTATAAGGTCACACAGATATATCGATATGAACCTGTTAGTAATTGCATGGATATACGCAGCGAGTCTTGACAGTTCCACTGGTAAGTTTTAGAACACCTCTCTCTCTCTCTCTCTCTCTCTCTCTCTCTCTCTCTCTCTCTCTCTCTCTCTCTCTCTCTCTCTCTCTCTCTCTCTCTCATATATATATATATATATATATATATATATATATATATATATATATATATATATATATATATATATATATATATATATATATATATATATATATATATATATATATAAATGAGTGTTTTTATTACATAATTGACCTGTTAATAACTGGCCTATCAAAGTATATGAATATTTTGCCATTTATTTTCTTCTCTGTTTAGATTAAATTGTACCAATAGATTAGTGATTGAAACATCCGCCTCGGATACAGGAGGTGTCTGGTTCGAACCTCGGCCGAGTCATACCAAAGACTTATGAAAATGGTACTAGAAGCTGCCTCGCTAGGTGCTCAGTATTAAAAAGTTAGCGTTAGAACTGGTGGGCCTTGTGTCATGATAATGTGATTGGGTAGGACATGATGCTATATGGCCGCAGGAGTCACGGTACTAAT
>JAEAOA010001155.1:1599487-1656987 GCA_016746295.1 Potamilus streckersoni
TCAAGTATAAAAAGTACCAATATAAAAACATTTCGGACAAAAAGAAGAAAAATGGTTGAGTTTTAAACACATTTGAATCCCCGTCGTGTTTTATTAGCTTTAATGGTGCTGGGAAATCACCCTACATCAAGACGTATGGAATACAATATTCTTACGAAAAATCTGTATGGTTATAGTTACATTAATGTCATCGTTTCCATTATAATAAGTTATTTCCTGTGATTATATTTCTATTATTTGATACACATTCATGATTAAACTCTTGGTGTCCGTCAGCGAGGAAAGCTGACCAATTATTGACATTTATATCATATTATAGGTTACGATCCTGGCCTATGTTTGGTCACTGTTAGCGAGCAAAGTGGAAGAGATACGACCGAAATGACTCCTAGTTCATCTAAGGTATGATTTAAGAGACAACAAAAATATGACTAATAAATTAGATACAGAATTGGTGCCAGAGCTGGACCTTCTGTTTGTTACCGATCTAAAATTTCTTACAAGCAGCAAAATACATGCTGAATAATTCTCACTGTTATCCCTATTGCTACAATTAGCAACAATGTGGATAACAAACATGAAGGCGATTCAAATGATTATACAAATTTAGATGAAGATTACGATGTAGATGATAAAATTTGCTGTCGTCAGAGGGTGGCATATCGATTACAACTAGCAACTGAAAGTAATTATCAACAACGAATGCAATTATAAATGGAAAAACATTGGAGGTCAGTTTGAATGTTTTGATGTTGATCTTATTGTTTTATAAAAATTTTATTGATACTGAAATAAAGGTGGATTTCTGGACTTGATGCCTTCCCAAGTCTCCAAATTCTGTTCTAAGCGGAATTAACTATTGGTTATCAGCATCACTCTGTTGTGGATACATCTACATACGAAAGATTGAAAAAGAATCAAAATTGTTCTTTTTTCAAGATATATTTCCAAAAACAATTAATTTAAAGGGTTTTTGTTATTGTACACAATCTGACGGACGTTATTTAAGAAAGTTTGTAATGACTCACAAATGATGAATGAAACTGAAAACCATACATCAATAATCGTTCCGAGTTTGTTTACAACAGAAGTTCCCAATGTTCACCTGTAAAATGATAAGGCAACCATTCCCTACTGCAACCTTTGCTACTCAAAATAGCAGATATTATTATTAATAAAGTGTCAAATATTCGCTTACAAAAGGTCAATGATGGCAGTAAATTGTAACATTTGTTAAATACTTGTATCTTAAGATGAAATCTGCATACACATTAATTTACTCAGGGATGGAGAATCTGGATAAATTTTCTCGCCATTTGTAGAAATAAGCTTTTGTATTCTTTACATCATTTTGAATACTGAAAAAAAAAATCCTGAACAATGAAATGTCTGTAGTTGTTATTAGAATGAAACGAAATGAATTTTATGATCATGTTCTGGGAAACAGATTAGTATATGCTAACTTGACGATTGGAGAGACTGATTTAGAACTCCAATGTGTGTGCATGTGTGTGTGTTTGTGTTTGTGTGTGTGTGTGTGTGTGTGTGTGTGTGTGTGTGTGTGTGTGTGTGTGTGTTTCCAGATCTTGAAGGTGAATTTTGTTTTGATCATGTCCTTTCATCTTTGTGCCATTCCTCGCGTCCTCAAAACATTTTGAAAGATGGCACAAAAATCATTGAACATAGAAAAATCAATCTGCCCTGGAATTATTATACCAAACTATCGATGATGTGATTAGATGTTCCATTCACATTTTACACAAAAATTAATTAAGCAAAAAGCACTTAGCGATAGGTTTAATTGCATTCGTATGTAGAGGACCTTAGTAGATTTTTAGGCTTTGATATAAATGTTTAAAATTTTTATACATTTTTTAAACTCTGTGACTTTCTTTAAGTCGGATCCAAAAAAGATAAACCCTAATCTGACTAATAAGCCGGTAGACCAGGGTCTTTGTTCTTCGTTCTAATTATTGCTTCTAACAAAATGTATAAAGCCAGATCTGCGGGGAAACTTGCAAAGGCAGACTGGGATCTACGCAGTTCGCAGTTAAACCACGACATCACAGCAAGTATAATTGCCAAACAACTTGAATCTCGGATTTTTATTTGTTTCGATTTAAGCTGGTACACCACACAACATGTACTATTACACTGTCCCAGCCCCTTGTCTTTTTCTTATTTTCTTCATATATGGTTCTGTCTTGGAACAAAAAAAAAAGGAACTATCGGAACAATTGAACGACCATGCAAGGGCGACACTAATATATATATATATATATATATATATATATATATATATATATATATATATATATATATATATATATATATATATATATATATATATATATATATATATATATAGACAAACAGTCATACATACAATTATAGTGTTATACAAGATATACAATTTCACAATTGAAAAGAAAATTATACAATTTTATATAATACATTGGTATTAAGGCCATTAGGATACAAAGTATCTAATTTATGAATCCAATAAGTCTCTTTTATAAGTCTGTTCATGTCTCCCTGCACAATATCTATTGGCATGAGAGAAAAATTGAGTAGACAGTGATTATGGGTTTTAAAATGTGTAGAAATATTAGATGAAAACTGAGGATCTTTATAATTTTTAATATGAAAGCGATGACTATTCATTCTTTTAGAAACTTTTTGAAGTGTTTGTCCAACATATTGCATATTTAATTTTTGACAGGTTATCAGAAAAACCACGTTAGTTGATATGCAGTTAGTGTTATAATGTAAAGACGTCATCCGTTTATTTCAAAACATTTTGTGCCTGAAGAAGCATATATTATATGCGAAACAAGTTGCACGGAATTATCTGCGTTTGTGTTGTTTTTAATCTCAATTCTTTATATATATATATATATATATATATATATATATATATATATATATATATATATATATATATATATATATATATATATATATATATATATATATATATATATATATATATATATATATATGCCAATAATATATTTTTTCTCTTTGTGTAACAAATCCACACGCCTCTTGTAAATTCTGTGATTTTTCCATAGGTGCCGGAAATTGCGGATTTTACTCAGAAAAAAAGATGCCCGAATCCCAATCACATATATTGCAAAAATTCAGGGAACTGTTTTGATCCCTCAGAGGAAATTTGTTGCCAGGATGGAGTCTTCAAAGGAATATTCGTGTAAGTGAAGCTAGCTCAAATTCGCGCGCGCGTGTGCGTGCGTGTTTGGGGTGGGGTGGGGTGTGTGGATGAACCCTTCCAGTCTATGTCAAGGCTAATAATGCAATGGAATTGAAAGGCGATCAGTTGGATTTCTAGACTTTATTGCTTACACATCAGAACAAGCATTTTCGCTAGACAAGGTTCTGTTAAAATAACCCCATCTACACCATGGCGCTTTGTTCTAGCAACGTCAATAAAATTACCTGAGTTGCCTCCCATAGTATGTAATGCCAACAAACCAATAGTGTGATGCATTCATTGTACATTGCCGAAAATTGTTGAGGCAAAGGATATAACAAGGATACTATGTGAGTTTAACATCGAAAGTATTACTAGGTACCAGAGGGAAGCCATTACAGGTGTATTTTAGTTAAAGGTATTTGTGCAAGCACGGATCGGCAGTGGAAAATTGCTTATTTATCAGTCCATTCAAGCTGTTTTTCTCTCCTTGTCTTCATCATGCTGGAACAGTTCAAATTTGAAAAACGTAATTTTGATCGGATGTCGTAGCTTGCCTCCGCATGAAATGAAATGCACAGACCTGAAACACATAAATAATTGCTGGAGACGCAAAGGTGTAGATATGGTTATCGTTTCGGAACCTTGGCTAGCTAAGATGCTAAACAAAATAACAATAATAAAAGTAAACACAACAGTGGCCGTCATTAGGTGGGGGTCTAAGGGAGGTGTGTGTGCGTTTATGTGTATGTGCATGTGTCTCTGAATGCTAGTTTCCACTTACACCACAAAATCAGGCCATAACATATTATTATTATTATTATTATTATTATTATTATTATTATTATTATTATTATTATTATTATTATTATTATTATTATTATTATTATTATTATTATTATAGATGTCCACCACAGGACTTAAACAGCAAGTTCTACACTGAAAACGAATGCTTCGAGATGACAGTATGTGCCAAGCAATACAATTATGGTATGTACTTAATGAATCGGATACCGTCTACTTGCGAGTTTTCAGCGAGATAAGTTATGATATTCATTTACTCAGTAGTTAATTTTAGACACAAATACCTTCATGTTATATTAGGTCAAAACACAGGCACATACAAAAGTAAAAATGAAAGTCTCTCTTCATATTCAACAACTTAATCTAATTTAGAATACCCTATCCACATGCTGACCTGTCGATTTCACTATCTGTCAAGGCAAAGTTTAAGATTTCATTTTCTGAATGGATAATCAGTCTTGCGTGGCATCATTAGACATTGCAAATGACTTAAATACCCTTATCCCTTCATTAAATTCAATACTTGGGGAATATGTTTCTTTTCCACAGCACAAGATTTACTTTGATTAAAATCAGATCTCTACTGTCCTACATGACTATCTGTTAGCTACCGTTTAGGGGTCATATTCTCGTGACCTTTGAAGTGGTCAATGAAAGTGCAGCTTTGCAAATTCTTAAAGTGAATCAAATTGTTTGGTACACGATACTTTTCATCCAAAGCTGCTCAGTCTCCCAAACGCAAAAATGCAAGACTTCATCTGATTGGTAGATAAAACTAGCTATTATAATAAGAACAATAATAATATAGGTGACGTCTAAGTGGTCGCTGTCAGATCTTCATGTATTTTAATCATACTGCACAAGAAGTTTTATCCATTATGTTGAGTCGAAGTACATTCTCATATAATATTCTAGATCCATCACAAAATAAGTTCAAAATGTTATAGATATTTGAGAACCTCTGACAGCAAAGTAAACGAACTGGATGAAAAAAATAATAATCAGACTATCAGTTCAATTTGGTGCCACTTAAATTGTTAACTTGATCAATACAAGCAGTGGTACCGAAAGCTTTCCAAAGAACCTAACAGAATCTAAGACGATAGATCGTCAGCAAACAATTATTGACCTTTGTCAGTTTTATGAACCTTATCCAGCGCTTTTGAAAACACATCATCCTTCATCTTTGCCATATCAGGTAATTGCACAGCTACTAATCTTTTTTTCAGATATAAAGACTACAAGAACGAACCATTTAAAATTATTGTCGGTTATGAGCACCCGTCCTAGCATGTATTCGTTAGTTTACGATTTTTACCATATAATTATAGAGTAAAGTACTACAACGCTAGTTTGAAGTATAAATCTTCTTTTAAGATGGATCCACATTATAATATTCATGCCATTTACTTAATCTGCGGACTAATTCGTGCGAGAATCTGAAAATGGCGAACTTCGAAACGACTCTGTACGAAACATATTTTACATATTCCGCAGCGATGATGTGGAATTTTCTTGCCAATTCCTTTAAACAAACACAAACACTATTTTACAAATGTAATTCACAAATGTCTTATTTCTGATTATACCACAAAACTAAAGAAATTGAGCTAACTATTTTACCCCAACCACCTTCCAATTTCCCAAAATCTTCATATATATCTGATAGATATTTTAATCTAATGAAAGTACGAGTTTGTGTATGTGTATTTTTTATTTACACGTGAGAGCCAAATAGTTTAGTAAGCAGTTTTTGTTGACATATACGTTACATTTTTTGCTTCAACATTCTATTATCTGAACACTACAAATACGATTAGTCGATTGATTCAGAACCTAATGTATTATCCTCAGATAGATAAAATCATCATCATCACCACCACCACCACCATTCTTCTTCTTCTTCTTCTTCTTCTTCTTCTTCTTCTTCTTCTTCTTCTTCTTATTATTATTATTATTATTATTATTATTATTATTATTATTATTATTATTATTATTATTATTAGTATTATTATTATTATTATTATTATTATTATTGTTGTTATTATTATTGTCTAAAATGCACATCCTTATACAAACACAACAATTGAAAGTTTCTCTTCACCTTTAAAGCCACAAATCTGTCTTTGGAATATCATACGCACACGTTAATTTATCTGTCTATAAATGGCGTGTTTAATCCATCCATAGAAATCAATCGAATTTAATATTACATTTACTTAAAGTGGAATAGATACTAAAGTAGGAATGGCATTAACCTAATTTAAATTGTCATAAGATTTTAATTATACTGTATTTGTATGGTTAGAGTCCTTCTTACTGTGTTGAAAATATTAAATATGGAGAGATAATTAATCAGCAACCAATTCTATTTTCAGCTTACGAAGTTTCAGTCATAGAAATGATCCCCCTAGAGGATAGTTCTATAACGTTTGTGGCAAGAGCGAGACAAACTATGTCTGAAGGGTTTAGCGTGCACCAAAAGCGTTCATGGAAGAAATTTATCCATTTAAGAATCAACGAGACAACACCATACAACTGTGCTATAACGGGAAGATCTTTCACGGTATTGACAACTAAAGAACACATATGGAATGCCGCTTCGTATATTTATTTGGATAAAGATGATTTGGTAATTAGCGGAAAGATCAGAAACAAGCACTTGTCTACTATATATAAGAAGTGCAATAAACCAATATCAGGTCATCCTTTTGAAGTAAAAAATGTATCGAATTCAGGATACAGACAATATTTCACAGTCCTTAGTTTGGTAACGCTATTATTTGCCTCGGATTGCATAGCATTTTAAAGACTCTTCATTGCAGATAGCTTGTGTCTATTTAGAAACTTGACAAAGACAGTCGTAAGCGTACCATGACTCAGTTATACTAAACATGTCAAATTTTTTTTTTAATCAAAATGAGTTTTTTAAGTATATTTCTTATTAGTTGCCTAGTAGCAACGAAATTCTCAGTATTTACTTAACATGCATTAAGGACTGAAATAGAATCATACATAGCTTTCAACCAGAAAGAGGTTTCACGCTTAGAAATCGTAGCATTTCCTGATATTTGAGGGATCAAATGAATCTAAGGGAATAATCTAATTACCATGGAATATTTATTTCACTGTTTCCCCACCCCACCCCAACATATATTCGAAAGTTGTCATAAATATCACGAGTAAAATAATATACAGTCTTTGTTTGATAAGAAATTTTGAGAACTTGAAAGAAGACTGGACAGTACTGAGACATGCTGGGAGTGCAAGAGCAAATAATAAAATAAACGGATGAGTGTGTATGTATAGGTGACCGCAATAATAGCTATACGGTACTGATTAAAAGAAAGTTTTTGAAATCTAACAATAAAGAATTATATCCAAAACGAAGAAAAAATTAAGAAAGATAAATCTTCCAAAATAAATGTAAAGATGAAGTTGAACAAGGTAGAAGGTCATTTAAAAAAGACTCTATAAAACATTTTTAAACTAAAGGTGAAGAAAACAAAAATAATTTAAAAACTCAATCAATATAAGGTAAATAGTTTTGTTTTTTTATAAACCGTACTCCATCGAAACCTCCAAGAAGTTCACTGATTGTACATCTTCGCGAAGTTTCTTAACTGGATTTTCGCAACAAAAAAAAATAAAACATAAAATAAATTTGACATATATGGTGCATAGGAAGTGATTTAGTATCGTTTGTATCAGGCACAATGGAAAAGAGAGAACTCCAATGGGATTATTTACAACAAAGTTTTTTTTGTCGATCTGAAACTGCATTCATGATGGCGTAAATCTGTCTTTGGTGATTTCACAGTTTCATTTCAATGTTCAAGATGGCATAGCGTTAGTTTTATTAGGAAAAAGGTACGGCATGTTCTGGCTTCATTGTTTCAAAAATCTTGCATTTCCAAATGAGATTACATATAACAGTATTTTTTAAATATATGCAAATTTTATTGCATTTCAGATTTATCTTACATAAAATGTATCATACACGTGATCATTGTGCGTGCGTGAGTGCATGCGTGCGAGTATGTATTTATGTATAACGTATTTATCTTTGAAAAAAAATTATTTATCTGATATTTAAAAAACACTGTGCGTGGGTGCATGCGTGTGTGTATGTATTTATGTATAATGTATTATCTTTGAAAATAATTCATTTATCTGACTTTTTTAATAAAAAAAATATTTCATTTAAATTAAATTTGAGCTTTGATATGTTAAAAGTAAAGGCGGGCATTAACATCGATTTTTGTACTATATATTGTATATATATTTTATTTTACTCTGTAAATAGTATGTATTTATGCGACTGATGACTTCTATCCAACTTTTATTTGTCATAATTTTATATGTGAGTGATTTTGTTTTCTTCGACAATATAAAATAATAGTCCGGAAACTGTCTGAGCAAAACAACTCAACTTAGACTCTAATTCCAAAACTCAAAACCATAATTACAAACTATCGTTGCAATTTTGCATGCACCATGTGTACTTATAAGACAAGTCCAACTGCAAACTGCACAGACCCAGCTCATCCGTCGCACAATACGTTGGTAGACCTGAATATATGCAAGGTTTTTATTATTGTTGTTTGTCTTTTTTTTAGTATTAATCAGTAGTACAAACAACATTGACCCTGGTCTGCAGGTACAATGTTTTGATTCTTACCGGATCGAAGTTATAGAAAAGCACATTTATTCGAAATATTTGCGGAGTTTCATTTTTTTTTGTTGCTCATACATCTTCTATACTGCATTTGTATTTTTAAGTAATTATTAAAGGCTCGGGTATTATTATTTCAAGAAATATTTTATAAAGTTTTGTTAAAATGATATTAGATCTTGCCATATTACTAGTTTTCATGACTATATATAGTCTTTCATGAATGTTTTGCATTATGTTAAACACAGCAACTTGTTATTGATATGGGTGCCGATTTGTTTGTTTTTTTTTTGTACTTCATCTGAGGACGTTCTTGCTGGTTTTATTGTTGCATATTATGATTTCACGGTGACAAAGCCAGCGGAGTCTGTAAATCGAATATTTGGGACAATAAAAGCATAATTCCTCGAAATACACATAGTTCTATTATCAGCATTGCGACATCCACTTTTCAAAATATTGTGTGTTAATAACAGAATATATAATTTTCTTTGGCATTGTATCAATGACGTCACAGCTGTGTCAGAATTTCCGACAGTATGTTGTGGATCTTGCTGCCACAAACTTCACCTGTAGCTAATCAAAACATGCCTTAGATTAACAGTGATATTACCATATATATATATATATATATATATATATATATATATATATATATATATATATATATATATATATATATATATATATATATATATATATATATATATATATATATATATATAATATACATGTGAACATATCATTTTATGTGATTCTGATTGGTTCAAATAAGCCTATGAAACTATTGTGCACTATTCTCTTTGCTGATTGGCTGCGATCGTGGGAAAGCTTGTTTTTAACCCCGCCTTCTAGAATTTATTGTTTTCATGGACCATTTGTGGCCGCCATCTTTTGATTCGACCCGCGAAAGGGAAGTGAGAAAAAATGGTCTCATCTATTTCAATATTACCAAATTTATCACCATAGGGATTTGTTATGTCATGTATAACAAATCATAACATATAAAATGGCAAAACCCCAAACAGAAGAAGAAGAATAACTATATGTAAAACAACCAATAATGTTTAGTTGATAACGAGAGTGGAGGTGAGGATGCATGGACGGTATCTCTGTAGTATTGAATTTACCCTATATACAAGCTATGTTTAAATGTGAACTTATTGAAGTAAATATGCTCACCTTTGTTCACAGAAGAGTGTAGATATAAACTGGTCACCCCAACTGACATAATTTTATCCAACCATAGCATGTTGACGCGGTAAATATGTGATACAAGTTCGACTCAAAAGGAAATTTGTTTACATCCTCAGTACAATCTAATGTTCCAAATCAAATACTCCAAATATCCGGTCACAAATACATGACTGCAAATATGAGTATTTTTGCATCCTGTAATCTTCTTTGCACAAAAATATCATAACAAGGTATTGTTTTGTTAAGATGTGAAATTTCAGCTGCTTTTATGTTGGCCAAATCAAACCTGTATTGTGAACCGTATCAAACAATGTGACATCTCACACATTGGACATTTTGTTTGACAAATGTTTTGTCTTTTGTAAAATGTTCTGTTTATTTTGATGTACACATTCTTTGATTTATAGTAAGCCAAAAAGTATCATATACTTTTATTATTTAAACTTTGTTTGGGACTATTTTTACGCACAGCAAATGAAAGGTACAGCGTTGGTCAGAATCAAAGAAATTATTCGTTCTTCATTCTATCTAAATAATTTTTACTGAAATAAAACTGTGATAAAAGAATCTCAAATGGGTAATGATTTAATATTAAATGTGTTAAACTCGTTAAATAATGCCTAGGCTCGTAAAAGCTAGACATTATTTAACTCGTTTCAATAATTCTATATATAAAATCGTTACACATTTGAGATCCTAGTCTAAATATCAAATAAATTAATTTTCAAATGCAATCCTATTGACTTCTCTTGCTTCGAGTATGTTTTTCTTTTTTCAGCTACTGCATACCATATCTAATTATCCCATATATCCAATTGTGTGTGTGTGTGTGTGTGTGTGTGTGTGTGTGTGTGTGTGTGTGTGTGTGTGTGTAATTTGGACTTTCAACGTATCAACAATTTTACAATCTTATCACAATTTAATGTCTAGCACTGGGGCAGACATGTAGCATAATGTCCCACAGTCACATTATCCTGACACTAGGCCGACCTATCCTAATACTAATCGCCTAGCGAGGCAGCTTCTAGTGCCATTTTTATAAATCTTTGGTATGACTCGACCATGTTGCAACCGAAAGGGACACTCTAACCACACTTGCAAAACAACCCTTGCATGAAAAAATCAAGTTTTTTTTCTCAAAATGCGATTTAAATAACAGCCACCTCTACAATAAGATATGACTTTTAATGCAGTTTATACATTTTAGCTTGGATCGGAAACAAAACAATAGCGAAACTCCTCAAAACTGAACCACAGTAAATTGGAATCGCCTCGAAACGGAACTTTGTAAGTTGCGAATTTTTCCTTCTTTAATATCATCATTTTCCAAGGAAATCCGAAACTCTTCGACTCGAACTACCGAAGGAAAAAAAAAAGACATCGAGCCCTGTTTTCCATTTTACAACCATAAAACTTAAACACCCTTCAAACTTGGAATTGTATTTTAGCTGCCAAATTCGTGACACTTTTTGGAACAGATTATGTATGGTTAGCAAATACTGTATTATGTTTAACTGGAGACAAAAAAAACCCGAGAATTTGTATAAGGGAATACGAGATTGAAACAATACTTCACGCGCTCTTACACAAATTTGGGCTAATAAAAATAGCCTCTATTAAATCTAAATTTAGGTACTTTCTTTATTACCCGATTTTCGTTTTGTTGTATTTCATTTTATAAGGAGCGGTACAGGAAGTAGCAGGAGAAAGGAGTAGGAAGAATGGAAAATTGATACAGAGAAGTGGAGCATAATTAAAATATTTATAGCCGGAAATTGTTTTGAACAGTTATTTTTTATTAATATTGAATAAATTTTTTTATATATTTTACCAGTCTTTTTAAGGTATAAAGGCTATCAGCATCGCTGACTGGGGGTTTGTGAGCCAATCAAAGTTTAAATGTCCACCTTTCTACCGTATTAGTGTTACTACTATTCAGGTGTTGTGGCAACATCCAAGATTGGTTAGTAAATTTCCAGATAGCAGAGATACTTGCTTAACGGTGACATTGCAGGGTGTACAGCCGGTTAACAATAAATACAGAGGCAGGTCTTGCCAGGACTTTGCATGGCACATTTATACACCGAGCTAAAAGTCAACGTTCATCACGGGCATAGAAGGATCAAATTACTCAAAATTTGTTCATGATTATTTGCATCTAAGCCAGCATATTTTGTTATGGATGACGTAATACCCGAATACAATTATCAAACAAACTTGCATTATCATTACGAAAGTAAGATACTGATGTAAAACTATATGGAGAAGGAGGTCATGTGGTACATTAATTGCAGCTGGATATTGGGCAATGTAAAGTCAACATAACAGTTACACAGTTGCGAATTGTACTACAATAGACAGAGTTGTGAGTTAAGATAGATAGTTTCGTAAACTGGGCCCTCACCAATTTCTTAACTTTAGGCTACGATGCGACTTTTTCAGCTATGTTACGTATCGGCTCGTTCAAAAGAAACAAAGAAAGACTGAAGACAACAAGCTTTGTAAATGTTAACAAAAATAATTTACTTTCCTAGAAAACATGAAATAATGTAAAATATGTTAAACAATACTTACAGTTTATAGAAACTATCCTAATTGTTTGTTCATAAGATAAACATAAGCCCTTTGAAAGTTTTAAACACAGTCCAAGTCCAAAATGGCGGATGATGAGATCAGACGAAGGCTAACAAAAGATCCAGAATTTACAAAATAAAGCACGGTTTTTGTTGTTCCGTTCCAATTTAGAATATTTTCGGAAAATATCTTTGTCCAAATCAGTAATGTTGTTCTCTAGGAAAACAATTATTCAGGAAAAAAAAACGAAGTAAAATTAGCTCCTCTAACAAAACACGTTGTTCTACGTAGATATACAGTCTTTCTTCTAGCACAAAAGAACATTTTTAAAGGTAATATAAGTTGTATAACTCTAAGATGTTACAATAAACTCCGACTCTGTACGACTGCAACTGTGTATATGATTCTGAACGTCTTACAAAATACCTTAGCATATCAACAAAGCTAATACGTTGTTCGAATTACATGCGCAATGAGGACGCATGCAATTTCGTAACACATCTGAACAGTAGGAAAGCCTGACCAGGTATCAGCCAATCGTTTTTATAGCTATTCCTGAATGTTTACTTGCAATGAATTTGCCATCATGCACAGCACGTGCTCACTCGAGTCACATTTTCGACTCAAGTAAACACGATGTTTTTCAACGACATATTCGACTGATATTAATATAATCGTATTAATAATTACATTTGATGAAATAAATATGAAATCGAAAGATTTATACAAAATAAATTCCTTAACATACACACAATTAAACTACAGGGTCGTAACAGCTATTATTAAGAATGAACGATATGGATACATTTTGAATTGGGTGTGTGTTGTTCTTGAAATGGATGTCAAGCACGTTACTTAAAAGTACGTAGACAGTGAAGTAACAATGGTAGCCTAGAATGAAAAGAGCTAACCATAACAGTAGACATGTAGCTTCAAGGTACGAAGAGTGTCCTCAGTGTCCTCGATGGCAGCTTTTTTTTCAATTGCATCAAGTTCCATTGTAAACAACGTGTTTTATTACGATGAACACCTAGGAAAAGCGCTTGCGTTTACATTGTGAGCGTCACTTGGTGTCAAAGCTGACGTTTTAAACGTACAAAATAAAAGGTTTTGAGTTGTATAAAACTTTTCTTTGCTATGAACTGCTATTGATTTGTCTGGTTGAGGAAATAATATTCTAATGCTTTGTTTTATTATAGCTATCTAAAACACTTGAACCTTTTTTTCACCTCACTTGTATACTTTGTTATTAAGATTGTTTAAATTAGACAGGCGGATGCGGCATTTAATTTGCGTAAAAAGACTGCTATTTGAATCCTTAAATTTAATTTTACCAATGTGTCTTACATATTCTAGAAATCCTAAGGGAAATATTTGGCCGTCCAAAGTTGTTTATACATGTAATCAAAAGTAAACTCGTGTAAGTACCCGTGTTCGGCCGGCCGGTATTGCTAAATATTGTGAAATCTCAGTTTCAAATGGTGCACGCGTATTGTTTTTCAGTGGATACAAATTTTCAAATTTAAAAACTCACTAGCTAAAAAGGGTGCTTATTGAATTTTAACATAAAGGTCAAGAAAATAATTTACTGATTATACTTCTCTTTCTCTTTTATTCACGCGCACACATACATACACACACACACACACTCGCACTCACTCTGCCTTACTTGCCAAGAGTGCAAAATACAAGGTCTACAATGTATTAAATGACATTCCTGTTTATTAACATTACATACAATAAATGAATTCGTGATTATCTGATTATCTAAGGATATACATATAACACGTGTTTGTCGCACAAATACTTAGAGAAAAATACAAAGTAATATAAGATTTATATAAAACTATAACAACAAACTTTGTCAAAAGAAGAACAGAAAGAACAGCAGGGGGGGGGGTGAACCCTACAAATTTTTGCGACAAAATCGATTAAAGCCTCAGAATGCCAAATGGAACCTTCCTACGAAATCTCATATTTTAACCAAAAAAAAAAAATAAAGACCCCATTTTACAAATGGAGCCTTAGCGATTTTGTCGCAAATACATTGCCATAACCACCCTCGAAATTGCTGCCATCTACGTCGCAAATATGTTGTCATCTCACCCCCCTGCTGCTGATTAATACAAATTATTTGTTAGCTTTTCACAAACAGACTAATCGATAATACTTCACCACGTAGATCAATCAAATTATTTGACTGATCGGTGAGTGTAAAATTAATTCTAGTTAGTGAATCATTTTGACATTGCATATAGACTGGATTAGTCGGATTCTCAACAATTAAAAATCCGGGGGGTGCTGTTGGTGCAAATGAATAAGGAATGTAACCTTGTCGGGCTTGATTTGATTGTTCCATATTAATTTGATAACTTCCTTCGATTACATCACACGTTAAATTAAGTGCGATCACCGATGAAATATCCACATTGTTCGGTGCGATATGTCTACCGTCGCCGTCGGGAGAATTATTATAAGTGAGGATAATAGGCTTCGGCTGGCTATCTTTCCATGATTGATAAATTTTATTAAATCCTTCGTCGATGGCAGTTCTGAGTTTTTTCTTTAACTCGTGAACGTTATATCCTGGTAATTTATAATTTGGATTTTCATTTATATATTTTTTATAATCTTGGGCTGAGGTAGTTTTTGAAGTCGGGCTATTTTCATCAGTGAAGAGATTAGTAATCCTCGAATTAAATATTTCCATGTCATCGATGATTTTATTACCCGCGGCGACTACACTAGTAAACTCAGCTTGTGTAAGAAAGCCAGATCTTAACGACGGTAATAGCAACAAAAAATCATTATTCATTCTATCAAGGATGTGATCTTTAATGTCTACAAATGTTGGACTTGTTTCATGTATTTCCAGAATTTCACCTTCCTGTGGGATATAATCATTAAAAAATGGAATTCTCCACACATCTTTACCATATTCATCCTTATATCGATATCTTTTTGTGAAGTTTATATCCTCGAATTTTTTATAAGTTTTTGATGGATTTTCAGGTCCTATTTCATCAGTGACGTAATCAGATTTTACAGGCTCGGGCGTGGAATTACCAGCACTTCTAGGTGGATCTTCGGGCCATCCTAATACTGTTCTTATTGAACTGTTATAAATATCTACAACATACCCAGGAGAGCCTATTTCAATTGTAGATGATAGTGTTGCTTCATGAACTGTTATCGCAATTTTTGATTCTTTTTTAGTAATGGATTTTATTCTACGTTGTAATTCATTATTAATTTGCTCAATTTGATAGGACCCAGTTGGTATTGAAACAACGTTCCAATCTGGAGTGTCATCTTTTTTATTCCTATATGCAAATACCAGAGAATTATTAGGTCTCTGACCACCAAATGAAACCGATCTAATATTAGGCCAACTATGATACACTCGTAATTTTGCCAACGCGATTTCCTTTACTGAAACAGGGGAAGGAAAATTCACACTGAATTTAGGGTTTGTTGACGATATTGATATCATGCTTGTTTTCCGCGGAGTGGTATTTTCTGCTATCCGCTGAAGTAGTTGAATCTCTTGCGATATTATTATTATTATTATTTACAATGTATAATTTTGCAATAGATGAAAAAACGCTAGCGTTTTTAATCGTAGTATCATAAATACGTATCATCGCGGAGAATTCGTCTTCGGTAATTATCGTATCATCAATCGATGATGACATCAACGATGATAATTGTGAGTAACCGTTAGATACTGCTTGATGTTTTACTATTTAGTCGTTAAGTTTTTCTTGAGAACACGATGATATTTTTTTAGTAATAGCATTTGCAATTCCAGCAAATGTTGTCACCGCGGAAATAGCAATTGGGACAGCAATCGGAGCTACCATTGTTACTGAAGATAGTATAATACCAGCACCGGCCATTATACCAGATACTGAGTATACTGTAACATCAATTGCGGTAATTCTCCTGCGATACTTTTTAATTTTTATTTCATACTCATCAATGAGTGTTTTGAGTTTTGTTAAGAACTCTTTGACGGTATCATAGCTATATTGCGATGATGGAATCATATTATTTTAAAACCTCAAGTGGTTTCTAATTGTTAAAAATTCTAATTTAGATCAGCTACAAACTCCATGTACCATACAAATGATGTCTTATTTAAATTAGGATCAGTGCTTGTTATTGTAAACCGTTTGTATTCATCCAGGTCAATAGTCGTTGAAATCACGTTGTTGTATCCATATGAAGTCGATGATGATATATTAAACTGATTCTGTGACACTATTGTTAATCGATAAATACCCGGCTTTGACACAGTGAGAGTTATTGTATTCTTTTTAGGTTCCCAATCTAATGATCCAGAGAGAACTGTGTATACCATATTTATGATATTCCTCTCATGAGGAATCTTTATTTTTTCAAGTAGCGGAAGATTGTCTGTTTTAAATTTTGTAATATCCTCGATAGATTTTTTAATATTACTAATGCTATCTCTAATAATACTAAATCCAGCATCATTAATATTTTTAATATTGGATTTAATTTCATCAAAATTGGATTTAATTTCAGCGAGAGATGGAGAGGTTACCGCTGGTGTTCCAAAAAATTTATTGATAATATTTCTACGAAGGGAAGTATATGTTGTTATATGTTTTTCAAGTTCTTCATTTAAATTTTTTAATGCATCTGTGATTGTAGAAACAAGTACACCTGGTTTGAGTTTTCCATCATTTGAATATAACACTATTGTATCTTCAACGACGTCACGTCTTCGTATTAGGACATCATCCAATGAAACATTACTAGATTTCAATTTGCCCTGGCGATCTTGAAATACAACTATTTCCCCAGGATCTACACTTGACAAATTTAATGTCTCGGCGATTTCATCTTCGATTATTTTTTTTACACTTTCGACAGCTAATTTACTATCGGTTTCTGTTTTTTTTTTATTCTGATAAAGGTCGTCCCCAAATATCAATCATTATACGAAAACGCTACGTTTTTCTAAATCATAACGCTATCGTTTTTTTCCATTTTCTGCTAGTATATTCATTAACAACAACTTGTGGTGGTTTCTTTGGAAATTTACATATCTCTGCAAGGACGTTTAATACTTCACGACCGCATATCGGTGGATCATTTAACTGTTGTGTTGGTAGCGTGGAATAAAAAATTGGAGATGACTTTGTTATTGTGGATACATATCGCATGAATTCTTTTGGTGGAGCTAATCCATATGAATCAAAATAGACAATTCCACGTGGATCAATTGCATATGCGACCCAATGAGTTCCTTTTCCGCTGCTGTTATCAAGATTGATAATACCCGTTTCATTTTTCATTGGTTTTGACGGTAATTGATCTCTCATGAAAACTCCTCTAAAGTTTTTTTATTGATAATGATTTTACAGCATCAATTAAATCAAAATTGGACATTGGTGAAAATCCTAGGGATTTTTCCACTAATAAGCCGTTCCTGGTATTCTTAGGCCCGTGTCCTTGTACCAATTGTATGGGGTTCCTGGTAGTCTTAGACCCTTTCCTTTTTTTATAGCCATTCCCAGTAGCTTTTTTCAGGGCCATTCCTGCAGCAGTACCAACGGCTCCTAACGCTGCCGCCTTCGCAACCGCTGGGGCAGCCGCTGCAATCAATGCTGGAATAGCAGCTAACAGCGGGAACATACCACCTGATTTTATCATACTGGCGATTGCTGCTTTCGAAAAATCAATTTGAACTCCTCGTTTGTTCTTTAGCGCATCATTGAAATGTTTTATTTGACGATCTGTCAATGATAATTAATGTGCACCACCGGACATTTGAATGGGTTTCAACGTTATTGTGGTTCCACATTCTTTAGCCGACTTTGATTTCAATTTCTTGACCTGACCATCAGTCAACTGGACATTAACAATACTATATGTCATTCTATTCTAAAATGTAATTTACACTTTCAATTGATCTTATTGTGAAAATCCTAACTACATGTTTGGAAAATCAAATGATTTTTGAAAACATTACATGTTTTCCACTGGTGCATCAATAAGTCTCATTCGTCCGCCAATTCCTTCTAACAACATTGATTTATCACTGAGAATGACAGCAACTGCTCTATAATCGGCTATACCAGCAGGGCGTTGTATCCGAGCTTGGAAGTATATATCAACAACAGATTGTCTCATCATGTCAAGATGTTCCAATGAAAAGTAATAAATCGGATAGTGTTTTTCAAAATCAATTTGCGATATTTGCAAACCAGTATCAACATTTTGATCACGACCCATATACGACAATATTCTATGATATACACGTGCTACGTTGTTGTTATCATAATTAAGCTGTACAATCTCTGCTGGCTCTTGTTGTCCGTTTATTCTCAACGAAACTTCACTTACTCCTAATTTATCAAATATCATATGACTAGATAATTGTCGACCCACTCGATTTGCATCCTGTAACGTTATAAAGATATGACGTGGAGCTGAAACACCTTGTTTTGATGCTAAGTGCCATGTAAATGTGCCATTTACATTATCCTGCTTCGTATCAGTCGTTGTTGTTAGCCAACTTAGCAATGATTTTCCACCTGTGTCCATAAACGATAGTAATTGTTGCTCTATTGTAACTGCTGGTGTCAAGACGGGTATCCATAGAACCAATTTATTTAAAATGACTTTACCATCATCAACACCATTAGCACGCCAGATTGCATCATTGTCATTCTCCTTTCGCACTAACACGACTGTATGCTTTGCTCCATAGATGACTTTTCTGACATTTCTACAAAATCCGAATATGTGATGTAACGGAATTGCACATGAAAACCGTCGATGCTGTCCTTTCAATGTTCCATTTCGTGTTGCAAATCCTAGATTGAAATCATCATTGACCCTTTTTAAAATGTCGAATTCAGCGCCTGGTCTAACTTCACGGTCTAGATTAGCTGCGAGTTGTTGATCAGCTTCTGCAGTAGCTTGCGCAGTTCGTACTTTAATAAATTGATAATGGTTCGGATGATCAGAAGTATCCTTAGCAAACATCATAGACGGACCAGCCGACCTTGTATAATCATCAGAATATCTCGCAAGTCCGATTATTGTTGTTGCAATATCAACATTTTGTTCTGTTGATTCAATTTCTTTTCCATCAATGATACATCTTGCACTGTTAAATAGCGCCATAATGCCATTATTTACGAAACCAACTCGGATATTTGGGTCATTCCCATATGGTGTATCAGCTGCAACATTTGTTACAAGCTCTCCTTCTACTTCAATAAACGCCTCACACGGCAAAAAGTATCTACTTGTATCTTGAACTTGAAGTTCAACTCTCCCCCGTTGATTAGGCTCTCTTGCAGGATAGGCATAATACTGATAGTTAATTTTAGAATCATCTTTATTCACCGGTGCTGCCATATCAAACGCTGGATCAGCAATTTTTTTAAATGCCATTTATACTAAAACGTTATCGTTTTTCTAAATGTAGTAATGCTATCATTTTCTTTTTCGTCTGACATTTTTACGATTTTCTCCAAGACCGCTTCCCGCTATTATACTTGCAATATTACTACTATCTGGTGAAGTCATTGCTAATGATGCTAGTTTTTGTTCCACTGCGTTATTTATCACTTTACTGACATTTGCAGGCATCATTGTTGTTGAAGGTAGCGGTGTTGAAACTATTTGTGGTGGTTTTCGTCCGAATCTAGATTTCACCAATGACGTTATTCTATTCTTTGCAGTAGAAAAAGCCGTTCCTGCAAGATCTCCAACAGCGTTAATTCCCTTATTACGAATAACATCAATGGCTTTCATCGCTAATTGTTTAGCAATTGGTGCTACTTTTGGGGCTATTCTTGTGAATAAACCCGCCATGGTATTTCCAAAGCCGTCTCCATAGTATGCCTTATAAACGGGCAATCTTGAGTTTACTAAATACACGTTTGTTGGTTTATTGTGATTATAGTGTACTATCATCTTATTTGAAATGACTTTGTAATTTCTAAATGCAAGCAATTAGAAATTTCAATCGCTATAATAACCACTAAATTCCCCTGGAATTCCGTCCATTAACTCATCCAAGAGTTCTCGATACGTATGAATATCAATTATCCCACCTTGGAATAATCGTCTGCAAATATCAAATGCTTCATTAGTTATTTCGACTGAGTTATTCCCAGCTCGCTTACCTCCCATAAGAACCTCAAGTCGTGATATATCATTAATGATATTACTAGGACACATATGAGAATCATGATGAGAACTTCCATAACCCTCTCCTGAAGTACTTTCTGATTCGGAAACGTTTTGAATTTCTGGAGCTGATTCGGAAACGTTTTGAATTTCTGGAGATTGTCGACCTTGACCTCGACCTCGACCTCGACCTCGTCCTCGACCTCGACCTCGTCCTCGACCTCGACCTCGTCCTCGACCTTGTTGTTCTTTTCGTTGTTCTTTTAGTTGTTGTTGTTCTATACCATACGCATCAACTCCCATTTTAAAAGCTCTGTAATTCAATGTATCCTTTTTTAATTTGCCGGAGATTTCTTTATTAATTTTAAATAACCAATCCACCCAGTCATCTCGTTTTATTGTGTTTGTTTATACTCGTCTTTTAAAAATTCCCCCCTGTTATAATAACTTTTGACAGCAAAGTCACCAAATTCTATATAGTCTTCATTTTTCAACAATTGAATTTGTCTGATTCTTTCTATAGCTTCATCAGTGAATTTCTCGTTAAAAGGAACACTTTTTTTAGTGGAACCTTTTTCAATAGAATCACTAGCATCTTCAACGGGGTTATCATCAGTATCAATATTACCCATTTGTTGTATTTCTCGCTGAGTTTGTAACTCACCTGAAAGCTGTTTTATTTCCTCCTTGGTTTTTTCAGTTTCTGTAGCAATCTTTCCTAATACATCAATAATAGGTACTGCTCCCTCTTTAGGGATGTCGCCGTATATAGCACGTTCTGTTGCAAGTTTCATATCTTTAGTGCCTTTAGTTACAGGGGCAAAAAGTTGTTCGCTCCCAATAGAAAAGTCAGTCTGCGCTTGCTGTCTAAGTTGTAGTTTATCTCGCACGTTATCTCGAATTGGTATAAACTTTTTCAGTAATGCTAACCTCTCACGGGCTAGTCTGGTAGTTAATGCTTCTGATGTCATTATTGGAAATGCTAACGTTTTTTCAATTGTGGATTTCAATGCTTGCATCAATCAAACGTCTTATAGATTTCACTTTCAAAGCAATCTCTGACCGAACTTGGTACTGTTCCCCGAGTTTCTTTCTAATGGCTTCAACTATACTAAATAGCCGAATGAATAAATTAATATCATTGTTATACAAAGAAGCATTAACCGCTTTTTGGATTCTTTTTATCAGTGAATACATTTTAGGTAGAACATATCTTCCATGTTTCAATTGTATATCAATTTGTTCAAATTCATTCAAAAGTCTGTCTTCATTTAAAAATTCAGAAAGTACGATTCCTTGATTTCTTAAATTTGATATTTCTGTGATGATAGATGTAATATCTTGAAATTCCATTTATTGAATATTATTACTAATGTATTTGTATCTTTAAAATATTTTTATATATATAAAAAAACAAACAAAACATATACAATGCCCTGTCTCTTCCTCATTCGAGTTCCGAGGCAAGAAAGGCACATACATTAAAGACTTTTACAATACCCTAACTCCCCAATCGAGTTCAAGGGCGGGTTATATGGGTATTAGACGTGAAATCCAAGTGATTTCTTTACAAACATTGAACATATAACATGAAGCCTCATTTGGAAACCTCTTTCGCGCCAAACGACGTCAAAGAGGCCCAGAGGGGGGACAGCACATTCTTGGAACTCATTTAGTGCCTTCGCATTATATAAGCCCAAGGGCCACAAACATAGATCTCCCAATTGGAAGCTCTAACGTAACAAATGCTATATTAGGTCTTCCGGAAGATATGTTGTGGGGGGGACAGTACATTACATATAGGATGATTATATATACAATGCGATTATATAGGATGATATATATATACAATGAGATGATAGGATGATTATATATACAATGAGATGATAGGATAATATATATACAATGAGATGATAGGATGGTATATATACAATGCGATTATATAGGATGGTATATGCAATGAGATGATAGGATGGTATATACAATGCAATTATATATATACTAGGGATAGTACATTACATATAGGATGATATATATACAATGCAATTATATAAGATGATTATATATACAATGAAATGATAGAGACAGTACAGGACGATACAAACATGAAACGACGGTTCGGACCTACACCCAATCTACCAATCAAAAGCAACCCCAAGAAATTAACCATGGTTGCAGTTGAAAAAATTCAACCACACCATGTCGATGGCGTGGGAGTTTTGATTGGCAAATTGGGCTTCGTTTAGAGCCCCAAACTTATTACGGCTCATATTATATATAAGGTAACTAATACTGCAGTGTCAATGTGTAGGTGTGTATTTATTTTCCTAGCATTTCATAATGAATATTGTGTAGTAATTTCAATGGAAGCTAAATATTTAAATAAAACATTAAAACAAGAAATACAACTGTTAAATAATAGCAATTTTTTAATTAATTTCTATAATATTACGATTAAATAATCGTAATAATAATGGATTTACATGACGAGATAACTCTGTTATGGGGATCCCTGTCAATTCAAGACCTACTATTCGAGAATGATATTTTTCTGTGTCATTGGATAATTTTATTACATGTAGCCACACTAAAAAAACTAAATTACATGTAATGCGCTTTACTATTTTGACCTCACATACAATCTATTTTAATTTATAATTACAAAGTAATTTCATTTTCATACAAAATCTAAACAGCGCTGTTAACGCTGTCTTTGTAATTGGGATTTTTAAAAAATCTATTAATAGAACCTTGACCTTTTATAATAACCGTAATAATAATTTGGATTCACACGGCCATACATAACTCTGTCAAATTGTCTACCCTGTACAGGTTTTTCCAACAAAACCCTAACTGCTGTTCTCAATACAGTCTTTATAAACAAGAAACAATAACACAAAATCAAAATCCGTATATATACCGAGTTAACCATTAAATACGTACATGAGATCACACACATCATTAATTCAAACCAATTTCACATGTGTTCTCGCACGAATTACATATCCGGGAATCAATATCGAAAGTAGGATAGTCACGTGACGATCAGTAGTAATGAGGGAAATACGGAACAAAATTAAAAAAATAAAAGAATATATTCTATTAATAGTAATTATTGAGAGTCATTTCATGCGTATGAAAACTTTATTCTATGTCCATTTTTCTTTAAGATAGCTGTTTGATAAATCCCTTCAGCAACTTTTCGTACTGAAGGAATACATATTCCAAAATATTTTCCCGCAGCATTCATTGAATGAAAAACTCTTTTTTCATTCGTCGTTGTATCAAATGACTGTACTGGTCTCTTTCCAACTGACTTACAA
Organism: Potamilus streckersoni; assembly: GCA_016746295.1. Lineage (NCBI taxonomy): Eukaryota > Metazoa > Mollusca > Bivalvia > Unionida > Unionidae > Potamilus > Potamilus streckersoni. Next base: position 1,623,450 of record JAEAOA010001155.1, read on the forward strand.
GTCCCTGTCTTTCCTTTTTTATATTCTCTCTTTGAGAAATGCATTGTAAATTGGAAATCGCGTTATTTAAGGGATTGGAGTCAATGTGATCAATAACATTACCATCTTTAATCGGTCCCATATAACACTCAAAGACTGCCCTATGACAGAGATATCCCTTTCTTCCAGCAGTAAAACACAAATATCCTTGACTATTAACATATCCCACGGGTTTCTTTAGTCTATAGTGTCTAACAACACCATTACGAGACATTTCATAATTAACGAGTATTGGATGTGGTCTGAATTCTTGCTCCATTTATATATAATAATACTATTTGTCTAATTCATCATTTGCTTTAATTATAAATCTATTAATGTAGTCTTGAGGGGTTTTTATGATTTTGTCTTTGACAGAGTCATGGTTAGGGTCAATGATAGCGTTTTTTATTCGTTTATCATAATAACGTTTCAATTCTCTAAACCGCTTACCCCCACAATTGATACATAATTGTGATTTTCCTCTCACACCCACCACACAATTTATGCATGGGGACGGGCCTGTCGAATTATTTCTGACACTCTGTAAGTGATATCCACAGAATTCACCTCTACACGATTTATTGCATGGGGTTACTGATCCAATCATAAGCCATTTGCAGTGATTCATTATATATAAACAAAATTTTATATTTAAATACTTGTCTTATTTATATGAATGAAGAATTCAAGAGATTATCGGCAATCAAGCCTTGGAAAAATATTAAATTCAATCTTGATAGAACTCTCGAAGATGTACCAAAAGAGAGAATAAATAATAGAAGTCTGATTAGAAAAATACGAGATTGTGTTAATGAGTTTAAACAGGACGGTGCATCACACACCTGGTCAACATTTAGAATTGATGGTGTTGTTGATGCTAGAATGAATGATGAAACAGCAGCTATGATACTATCACAACTTGGCAATAAACGGTATTTTCTCAGAGTGAAATTCATTATCAATTTAGAATCGGGCGAATGGGTTATAAGAGACAAGTTTGAGCCAATTCTCAAAGATAGGACAACAGTCATTGTTAGCCGTGATTCCAGACCAGGGCTGTTAACTGGAATTGATAAACCATACTATGAAAAAGCGTATCCAGAAACAGCAGTCGTTTATGGGATGTATCCGTTAAATAAGAAACCTGACATTGGAAAACTAGCACCAATGAAACAGTCAACGTCAGTGGAAAAGCCACTCAATTGTGTGGCACATCGAGTCATAGAACACTTTACAAATGCACTCCGTGGGAATAAATTAACCGATCTAAGACGTAAAAAAATAGATCAATGGGAGCTAGCAGTGAAAGAGAACGGAGCAACTATTTCCGATATAGCTAGATTGGAAAAGTCGTTGAGATTTCCGATAACCGTTTCAACGATAACTGGCGAAGTATTATACGAATCGAAATACAATAAAAACGGAGCTCCAATCAAAATTATTGATCATAACAAACACGCATGGACATCCGCGGTTACAATATTCCCGCGAGACAGAACAGTGAAGTATATCCCAGAAGAATTCAACAAGAATGGCATTCTCACTGAAGAAAGATTATTCGATGCTATTGCTAGTTTGTGTAAAAACGACCCTGTATCAGTATGGCTACTTCATAGTTTTGAAGATGAAGAATGTCAATTCAATCAATTTGTGAAACCTAACGGTGAATTATATCGCAGTGAAAGTCTACATAATAGGATAAAAAATCTAGCAATAAGTCTCAGTGAAAACGCTAGCGTTTTAAATGGAAAATCCGAAGATTACGAACAATTACTTACAAATTGTTTTACAATTCCATCGATTGCAGCTCATTTTGCAAGAAAGAAAAATAATTGGAAACCAACACGAAAAGAGTTTTTACAGGATGTTCAATCCAGCTGTTTGGAATATTATCATGGCGGTCTATGGAACGTTAAGTACAATCGTGAAAGTATGATATCAGTTGATATCGTTGCTTGTTATCCAGGAAGTTTTCTAGGATATGGATTCGCTGGTGAGTATTTTAAACGGTTTGGACATCCCACACATGAAATGATTCGCGTTGCTAAAAATGGACCACTGCCTGACTTTGATTTGACCGGTTTTGCTTGCGTAGTATCATTTGAATTCGCTGAAGGACTTCATCCGTGTTGTTATGTTTGGATTGGTAGACAAATGGCTGAAAGGATGTGGTTACCAATAGTGTTATTGCGATATATGATTTATTGTAAAATGTTAGTTTCGTTGATTGTCAGCGAAGCGATTATCTCATATCAAAAACAAATCAATGTCTGGTTACCAGAACCAGAATGTCTTGATAGTATAATCGATAAGTCTAGAAAACATATTGATGCTGACGAGGAGTACATCATTAAATGGTCAAAAAAGATATTTAATCAACGAAATAGTGAAGCAAAGGATCTTGGCCGAAGAATAATCGGTAAATTTACACAAGGTGGAAAAAAATTTAACTTTAAAAGACAATCCTCACGATTGATTATAGATGATGCCGAATACGACTTCGTTATTAAAGATGCAGTAGAGAAAAATAGATACGCAAATTGTTAAACAGCCTTCTTGTCCAATAAAACAAAGTTAGGTAGAATTGTTACTTACAGTGATGGAGAAAGCTCTGCATATCTACATTTGAGAGCTTCTATGCTGGGTTCTGCATCTATCAATTTATTTGCAATGATAAATAGATTTCCTAGTATAGCAGTCAGAGTTGCAATTGATTCAATGTATGTCGATAAAAAATATATCAAAGAGATAACTAAATTTACTAATAGCGAAGAGACTTGGGGAACATGGCGAATTAAACATGAAATACAATGCAATTATTCTGAATCAGCAGACCTTGAGATTAAAAGCAGTTTCCTGAAGAACGATAATTCTATCAGTGAAAAATCCGAAGGATTTTCTATGTCTAAAGCACCACCGATATCAGATCCAATTTGTAGATATAAAACAGTTTATTTAAACGGTTGTGGTGGATCTGGAAAGACAACACGTGCGATAGAATTATATCGAGAGAGAACGTCCATGATTGTACTCACACCAACCCATAGACTAGCGAGAGAGATAAAACAACGCCAAAAATCCAAAGGATTTTCCGTTGAAGCTTGCACGTATCATAGTTTTTTTCGATACAAGGGTGATGCTTGGACTCCTGAGCGAATGGGTGAGAAATTTATTCCAGCGGTTATTATTTGGGATGAAGCATGTATTGTTTCAGAAGATGTATTAAAAATGTTTCTTGATTGGTTATTGCAAAATAATACAAAAGTTATATTGTGCGGCGATCATGGTCAACCACCACCATTTGTTGGTAGAAGTCCACATAATTGGTTAAAAGGATTTGTTGATTATTACGAAGAAATTGATACTGACTATAGAGCACTCGATGAGCAGTTCCGTGAGTTTAAAAAACTAATTAGATTACAACCCGATAGAATTCAATGTGAAGTAGCGCGTGAAATAATTTCTGAAACACCTTTGAATGATTTTTGGGAAACATGGAAACCAAATGATTTTGTAGTAGCAAGTAGAAAGATAGTCAGAGACGCACTTCAGAAAATGTTGTTTGAGCTACACAAGAAAAAATTCCCAACGTTTCCAGTACCGTTGTGATATAGACCATTGAATACACGAAAGCAGAATATTGAAGTTGAAATTCCAGGCCAGACGGAGAAACAGATTCTAGTGTTAAATGATATTGTGCTAGTTGATATCAATACTGTAGAAGATGCATTATGCGCTGATAAATCACCATGGACGCTTGGTTATGTAACAACAATACACTCGTCACAAGGATTAACCATCACGGATACAATTGTTTGGATAGTTGATAATCGCATTGAATGGTCAAATTTAGTCTATCTCGCAGTGTCCAGAGTACGACGAATAAATCAACTACGAAGGATTGTTTTCGATGATGATTTTAATGCAAACGATGATAACACTGATATTAGCATCATTAATAAAAAAAACTCTCTGGTTACAAACAGCAGGACAAAAAAAAAAACAACGAGAATTTGATATTGATGCTGAAGTAATAATCACATTAAAAGAACAACAGAATAATCACTGCGCCAGTTGCAATTGTATAATGCACTGGCAGTATTCGGATAAAGACCCTCGACAATTCACCGTAGACAGAAAAAATAACAGTCTTGGTCATGTCAGAAACAATGTGATGTTGACCTGTCTTGAGTGTAATAGACGTAACGGAGCTAGTTAAGACCATGTGGCGGTAATTGAGTATCGTCCGGAATGACTTGTAGTTGTTCGCGTGTAAAACCACCCTGAGGTGCAGTTGAATCCAATCTGTAGATTGGAGGTCTACCAGTTGATCGCGTTATGGTTGAAATTTTATGCGTAGTAACACTCCATATAGGATCAGTAGCTCTTCTTTTACCACCTTCAAGCTCTCCTGGTTCGTATAAATATCTCACAGTAACATCACCGAGAAGTGGCTGAGTTCTAACCCGCTGTGGTTGTTCGGGAATATATTCTTTTTTTATTGCAATATTTGGTTTCATATTAATAGTTCGAGTAATCTCGTTATTTAACGCTGCAACTACACTCGGTAACCTTTGGACCCATTCACGAGATCGTTTTTCTTGGATGAATTCTTTTGCATATTGATATCCAAATAACCGTTCTGCAAGAGTTCGATTAAATCGTTCTACAATTGCCTGATCACGATGTAACGCAGTATGTCCCGGTCGTATTGTAACATTATGAGTTTTCATTGTTGATAGAACAGCACCTTGAAACTCTTTGCCAGGATCAACTTGTAATAGATTTGGCCATCTTAGAGGACCTCGTCTATAAATCCTTTCAAATGCAGAAGCGACTTCAGAAGCTGACTTTGTTTTCAATGGTTCTGCTTGTTTAAATCGACTCGCAATATCAACTACAGTTAGCGCGTATTTGTAACCATGGTCATGTGGTAAAAACAATAAATCAGCCTGATGAACTTCATTGGGTACGGTAACATCAAAATGAGAATAATTAATTTGTTTAGGCGGTGGTAGATAAATTTGCCATATAGCTTGTTTGGATAACCAATCTTTTGCAGTGGATTTTTTCACTTTTGCAGCGTTAGCGAGTTTACTAATTGCTGCGTTACCCCTCCAGTATCCTTTCGGAGAATAATTAAAAGATTCCATACTATAAAAACACTGGTGTTTTTAATTACCAGCACCTAACACTAATTTGCCTTTCATAGCTGATTTGACCAACCATGAAGCCAATTTTTCTTTGAAGGATTTATCGGGAATAGCATTTAACGCATGAATTAATTTTACATCCGCGAGATGTCTTTGTTGCAAATTATTGCTTTTATATGCAACATCATGAGCATGACATGCCTTATCAATAGCATTTATCGGATACTCACCAGGCCGGGGCTGATTTTGATCATCAAGTCTGATATTTAATCTCGTTCCGGGACCACAGTAGCTATATCCTGGAAGGTGTTTTTCTCCGGGGTATTTTGCCCATGGGGTTCCGGGGAGTTTTCCAAGTTTTGCGGCAATATCACTTCCGAGTTGCTTTTTTTTAAAAATCGAAATTTTTTTGTACCACATGTTACACACTTACCAGTAAGCGCTAGTCTATTGTTTTTAGTTGTAATGGTTGTCTGATCGGTTGTATCAGTACGCTGTTTACATTTAACACAATATAGATCCATAATTTATATATAGAGTTATGAATATAATTGACTTTTCAGCGACTAAAAGAAGAGAACCGGTAAAACACCACGCAGCGCTTCCGAATTCTGTCCGTGCCATTATAATCGGACCATCTGGATCAGGCAAAACACAATTGCTGCTTAATTTGATAATGCGATTTATGAAGTGGGATAAATTATATTTAGTTGCCCCATCCGTAGATGATCAACGGTGTTATGAAGTGCTAAAAGATTATAATGAAAATGCATCAGAACTTAAAGGTGAAAGTGTAATCGACTTTATTAAAGATATTAATGATGCACCATCAGTAGAAGATCTCGATGGAGACATAAACAATCTTGTAGTGTACGATGATATAATGTTAGATAATCAAAAGAACCCTGCTAGAATATTTTCCTGATGTAGGCATAAAAACACTGACGTGATATATGTCACTCAACGATATACTCAAATTCCAAAAGTGATTCGCGATAACTGCAATATTCTTGCTGTATTCAATGGCGTTGATACACATACGCTACCAAATATTTGGCAGACATGGTGTTCCGATATGGACTTCAATGGATTTAAAAATTACTTTAGTCATGCTCAGTCTGTCCCATATGGATTTATAACAATAAATTTACACGACCTTCGGTCACGATATCGTATTGGACTTGATCAAATATTCGGTTAAATAATTTGTATTAATCAGCAGCAGGGGGGGTGAGATGACAACATATTTGCGACGTAGATGGCAGCAATTTTCAGGGTGGTTATGACAATGTATTTGCGACAAAATCGCTAAGGCTCCATTTGTAAAATGGGGTCTTTATTTTTTTTTTTGGTTAAAATATGAGATTTCGTAGGAAGGTTCCATTTGGCATTCTGAGGCTTTAATCAATTTTATCGCAAAAGTTTGTAGGGTTCACCCCCCCCCTGCTGCTGAAAGCAAAAGCAAAAAAAAAATGGTTATTGCTAATGAATGTTTAAATTAAAAATTTTTGAGAACGAGGACATGAACATTGGAATAAATTGTAACAAAATGCAGGCAAGTGCTTCCTGTCGATGATGTTATTTGTGTTTCTCCCTGACAGTCAAGCGCGAGTCGGCCTTCTGACGGTTGAGACGTCAATTCATTGTCTTTCACGCCATGAATGCTTTGACGGTAGCGCGCACAATCTCACGACATATTGGACATTTGCGCATGGCCGGAGAGCAGCTGGCACAACATACCATGTGACCACATGGGAGGAACACGATACAAGAAGACTTGTCCATACAAATCTTGCATAGAGCCATGTCTCGGAGACGCTGATTCTCTTCTATAAGTGTTTTCGCATCCACTACAAAAATAAATTTGTTCAAAATAACAGATTGAATTTGAAAATTGACAAGCCAGTTTATAATTCAACGAAAACATTTTTATTTTTTGTCTTTCACCAATTTAAGCTTTCTGTTCAACCAATAAGAAGATATAGTAGTTCACACACTTAAAATAATGTACCAAAGCTGTTTACTTCTGTGCATACATTTTCAGCGTACATGTATTCTACAAATCGCATCCAATTCCATACACAGTTGAATCCAAACATTGATGATTTATATAACATCTACCACCACCACCACAAAACCCAAAAGAAAACTGTTCAAGAAAAGTAAAATTCAACAACACCGTGATATGAAATTCATGTTTTCAATCTAACAACAAATAAGGTATTTTTTATTCTAATTTTTAAACAATCTCGTCTTACTTGAGTTGTTTTATTAGTGTTACTAATTACAAGACAGATTATTCAGAGCTTGTTCAATTATTTGTAACGTGTAGATTTTCTTCCAAAGTGTTCTTGAAGCCGACCCCTAAAGAAAATATTTTTACCTCATCTTCAAATTTTTTCCACGTGAGCCTCAATAAGTACTCCCCAAAATATTAAGTATAAATTTAATTATTTCAAAACTAGCATGTTGCATTTGAGGACACGAAACAAACGCATTCATTGATATAAGAGAATAAATCTAATTTAGGGCTCTATAAGATCAAATTTAACAAAATACTTATTCATGCTTAAAATATATATTAAATGATTAAAGAATTAATTGTTTTTCATCTCTTGAAGAAAAAAATACACTTTACACTTACATTTCTTCTTCTCTTCAACTTGTACATGTTTTACTTCGTTTGATGACGATACTGATGAAGTTAATGACGACGATAATGATGAATCTGTGTAGTTTCCAGTTTCAGATCTTTTATCAAACTCGCTGGGCTTTGCAGAATCTGATAAGTCTTTATCTGACTTCTCGTTATCATCAAAGTTATCAAGAATCTCCATTAGCTCGACTGCATTAAAGACGACTTTACCTGAAAAGGTTGACGTTATTACCATACAATTATTCAGTGTATATCAATGACAATATTAACAAATAGTCAATCCATATATGCATTTTATTTGTTGCGAGAATAAATTTGAAAGCCGAAGTTAAAATACTAACAGACATCATATTAAAATTAATAAATTAAAACCACATCTAATCAATGGACCGAATTGTACGATATTTGGCACGATTCGTCATCACTTGAAATTAACTTTCGACACTTTTCGCGTATACGGGGGATGTCGTGTCACAACTGAAGTTTTGACCTATTTACACTAACTGTGCCCCATATCCATCGGTATATAATAAAGGCTCTTTGTAATTATTGTCACTAGCAGGCAAAATTTAGTTAGCCACGATCATCCAAACAGTATGTGTGGAGAAAAAGAGTTGGAATAACTATTCAGGAGGGAAAGTGAAGCCACATTTATAAAAACACAACGAAAGAAGAATCGTATCCTTAATTACCCTTGTTTAGCTTGTATAGATCTTAAAATTAGTCCAGGGCCCATCTGGCTGACTCCACCTACTCCACCACACCCAAATTTTCAAACATAATGTGCCCCGATTTCCGGATGTATACATATGTTTCCATGGGTTTCTTTAAATTTTACCGCTGATATATTGCTTAAATATATTATTTACCTAGTCATCAAACCGCTGACATATCCATACCCGTATGCTTAAATATATTATTTACCTAGTCATCAAACCGCTGACATATCCATACACGTATGCTTAAATATATTATTTACTTAGTCATCAAACCGCTGACATATCCATACACGTATGCTTAAATATATTATTTGCCTAGTTTTCTAACCATTATAGGCGGAATATTAAATTCCTATACATTAGAAACAACAACATGCCGACGCAAGTGTGATGGATTCAAGTGTCAAAGCTAATAAGCAATTAAGGGGACGTCCATTAATTATGTCAACAATTTTTAGGCAGTTTATATCCTTCCCACACCTTTGTCAACAACCGTCAACAACCGTCAAACTTTCAGTGCCCTTCCCCTCCCAATACAATTATGTCAAAAATTGTTAAACCATTCCTACAACTAACAATATTTTATACGACTGGCTTTTATGCTAAAAATATAATTATGGAAAATAAAAGGTCTACAAATAAATTTTAATACATTTGTTTATTTGTTTAACAGATTTCAAATTGACTATAACACTTTAAATTCATAAAAATATCGAAACTTTATATTCCAGCTTCTATCATCTTCCCATGGGGAAGCCAAATTGTTGACGTCAATTTATCTTGATCACCCCCCTCCCATCCCATGTCAACAATTGTCAAACTTCTTCAAAAACCCTTACCCTGTAAATTGATATAATTAATGGACGACCCCTAACCAATTATCAAATGGCAGTATAGAAAAATTATAACGCAACTGGCTACCAGTTATAGCAATTTGTGGTCAACCAAATTGGGTATATCTAATAAATGGGTATATCTAATAAATACTTCACGATATTTGACGTTATTTCAAAGAACTTTTTAGAGCGAAGTTTAAAAAACTGTAGGCAATATGTAAATTATCTGGAAACTGATTTTATATCGATAAAGTAGGGGTTATTTATCGATTAAAACTTTTATCAGATGTATCTCTGAATTACATGAATTTTACTGACTATCGTGATTATTAATTAGCACTATCATAAGTTAACTTAATACTTCAGAAATATATAAATTAATATACACTAGCTTCCTATTTAAATCACCTATGGCAGTGGTCTGAAACACGCAGCCCGCCAAACCGTATCATAGAGCCTGCACAATGACTGGCGTCACAAGGTGCCATGAGAGATAACAAAGATTCTGCGGCCATCGAAAATGCCCTCATGCGGACCTCCAGACGGTTTGTAATGGTACAAGCCCGATAAAAAAGATTTATCTAAAGAAACTATATATTATACGTAAAGTTTGTGTTGCTTTTAATTTCAAACCTTTTTTTGGTGCTTCTTTTTTTCCTACCTTTAATTCTAACGTATTTTAACTTGGAATATATTAACACATGTTCTTCTATTTGAATCTATTTCATAATATTTTATTTCAAGTCATTTATATTAATATATCGTGACCTGATTTATTGTTAAACTCCACAGTGTACAAAAGTGTTCTTCAATGCCTTTGTACTGACTTCGTCGTTCACATATAGCTCCACTGAGAAAAGATTTAGCGATGTCATTATTTTGTATGCGAGTATCTCTAAAACGTGAAGCTTTACATACCTTTGGTCATCGTCAGGTGATCCACAGCCTTCTTGATATTTTCAGGTGTGTATCCGTATTCAATAACACTCTGTACAGCAGCGCTATTCATCCTATCTTCTGGATGTACCTGCTGACGGACAGAAGTCATCTTATACTTTTTACCCTTCTTTTCTCATTCGGAAGGTAAAGAAAATAGAAAATAAAAACGTACTCTCTGTCTCTCTCTCTCTCTCTCTCTCTCTCTCTCTCTCTCTCTCTCTCTCTCTCTCTCTCTCTCTCTCTCTCTCTCTCTCTCTCTCTCTCTCTCTCTCTCTCTCTCACCCCGAGTGGCCGAGTGGAAAGCGCTGTCCGTTAAGGATCACTACCATCTCACCTCTGTCTGCGTGGTTCGAGTCTAGGATTCGGCGAATGTGGATACGTGAGAAAGCTTGCCAGTAGCTTTTCGTGGGTCGGTAGTTCTTTCCGGTGATTTTTTTTTCCGGTTTTTTAATCCACCATTAATACTGGCTGTCATGCACAGTCTATCGTGTGCTGAAAAATGGCGTTAAGCCCCACAACAACTCTCTCTCTCTCTCTCTCTCTCTCTCTCTCTCTCTCTCTCTCTCTCTCTCTCTCTCTCTCTCTCTCTCTCTCTCTCTCTCTCTCTCTCTCTCTCTCTCTCTCTCTCTCTCTCTCTCGATAAGAATAAAGAAATAATCTTATCCCATACTTTTAAGATTCTTAATCGTTCACAACCGATGATATATATATATATATATATATATATATATATATATATATATATATATATATATATATATATATATATATATATATATATATATATATATCTTCGAAAAAGGAAAGCAAATTAATCACCTCCCGAGTATCGAACATGCTTTCACTGTGACTAAAGAAAAGTCCATGTGTGATATTTCTCTTGGTTGTATATATTGTTATTATTCGGTAACAATTCGTAATATTGACTACACAAAGTAAGGGTTTATAACGACACAATAATAAAAGAAAAATGCGGCAGAATAAGAAATAATTTTCCCCTCAAATTACTGTTAATATCCAATGTATATGTATTTCAAATAATATTACCTGCTTCGAGAAGGAGATGGATTTCGTACTGGAATTAGCAGTTTGTTTTTTCCGTCTTTTAACGAGCTCGCAATTTGGGTACCAATGTTCGTGTTCTCTTTCGGGGTCGTCTTCTGAGCCCCACGATGACAGTGCTCCTCCACAATAGTAACACACCGTTTGGTCCTTTTCACCTATGATATATATATATATATATATATATATATATATATATATATATATATATATATATATATATATATATATATATATATATATATATATATATATATATATATATACATATATATATATACATACATATATATATATATACATATATATATATATATATATATATATATATATATATATATATATATATATATATATATATATATATATATATATATATATATATATATATATATATATATATATATATATATATATATCATCAATGTCAGCCTCTCGCAAAGAAACTACCCATTTATTTTTAGGCGGGGGGGGGAGAGAATAGGAGATAGTTATAGTATAATTCATTTCTTTCATTCCTTGTTCCTAACGCATATCGCCTGGGCTTTTGTGATCCTGTTCATTGTACAAAGCTTGGTCAACACTGACTAATCTCGGTAAATTCCTTCCACTTGATTCGATATAATTCATTTCTTTCATTCCTTGTTCCTAACGCATATCGCCTGGGCTTTTGTGATCCTGTTCATTGTACAAAGCTTGGTCAACACTGACTAATCTCGGTAAATTCCTTCCACTTGATTCGATATCTAAATTTAGCACCAGTAGTTTCCGAGTTATTTATATCCCGTCTAATTTTAGCAAGCTAATGAAATTTCCCCAAGTTCCGATAATACTATCCTACTGGGCAAGGGATCAATTTACCTGGTTCTGGGGTTTATCCCGAAACTGGCATGAGCTTTCGTTGATTCTTTGTCAGAAATGTTCCTTTGTTCTCCAAATCATGCAGTTAATTGTTTATTGTACATGATGACATTATTTTGATCATAATGATAGATAGATAGATAGATAGATAGATAGATAGATAGATAGATAGATAGATAGATAGATAGATAGATAGATAGATAGATAGATAGATAGTGAGTTCATAGAACACTGTTTGACGATTATTATTGAAGCATTCGTATATTTCTCGCGAACTAACTACATCATCTACAGAACAATAATACATTTCTCTGCATTTTATAAAATTCATTTTTCTTGGCTTTGATGATTGCCCACGTACCTGAATAGTAAAGTCCTTCCTGGGCCAGTTGTAGGGGCCCGGGTCTCGCAAGTGGCCATGAACGAAAAGTGTCGAGCCGATCTGGCAGAGAATTATATTGTGGGTATTTGGGAGAAGGCCAATGTGGTGCTATATCTGGTTTTATGCTGCCCAAGTTGTGTTGAATTGGTAAAGCGAAGTCGCCATCGCTGAAATTCAGATTCTGTCGTCTGTATGTTTGATTATGACCGATGTCGTTACCAAAAGCAGTACTCATTCTAGACGACCGACTGAAAGATATCATTGCATTTGAAATCAGCAAGATTCAAGAGAGATGGAGAAATAGAAAGACATATTGATAAATGCATCGGAAAGTAATCACCATGTGTTAACACGTACAAGGCATTCGGCAACTTGTAAAATCACTTTCTCCTTCATCGTTATTTATGCATGTATTCGAACACAGCAAATCTAAGTAGCATATTACATGTGAACTATATTAATGAGCTTTATGTATATACGTCACTACTATAAATAAAACACATATATCCAAGTGTTAAATGTTAGTATATTGTTCTTTTGTGCAGTTCAGCAGAAGTAAGCTGCAGAATCGTAATGATGAAGATAGTTTCAAATGAAGATTTCGATAGAAATCGAAGATGGATCCATATTTTTTTGCTGCAGAGGTTAAATTGTGGCTTAGTGCTTAAAAACACAAAACTACCATATCCTTTTTTAAATCTGTATATTTAAATAAAAATATACATAACCTAAAATACTAAAAATATGGATTTTTAAAGGCGCTAATCAAGCTTATAATTTCTTTAAATGTTGTGCGATGTTTCCAACTGGTTACAAGATCACTGTTTACTTACCACACGCTTGACTGTAGGGAGAAACTAAAACGAACTACATTCAACTGGCTTTTATATCACTTTAGTCGTGACTCGTGTCTAATAATAACAGGGAAAAATCCCACGGCAGGATATAATTATACGACTTGGAAATATATAAATATTCTTTACAATAAAAAAAAATCCTATATACCTTGATTTATTTAATAGGAGACTGGAAACACTGAATATATATATATATATATATATATATATATATATATATATATATATATATATATATATATATATATATATATATATATATATATATATATATATATATATATATATATATCAAGAGGAGAGGAAGAGGGGTGAGCCAAAAGCACCACCCATACAAACAAAAAGAAAGAAAAGAAAGAAAAGGAGAGCGAAATAATCAAAGCGTTGCAGACGCTTCGGGAGACTTCGCTCATTGGCATCATCCAGGAGTTTCATAACCAAAGATCTCACACCCTTCCCCAAACCACCTCAACGAAAACATAGATATGCATTTACGAACTCCGCCCATGCCTAATTGCACTTTAAGCCACAGTGTAATGTGTAAAATGGTCGTTGGTTTATCCCCGGTCGAGTCATATCAATGACTTATAAAAATAGTACTAACAGCTGCCTCGCTTTACGCTCAGCATTAAGAGGTTAGTGTTAGGTTATGGCTGGTCGGCCTGGTGTCAAGATAATGTGAATGGGTTGGACATCATGCTTACATGTCTGCGGCACGATGCCTCAGTGCTGGATATCACTATAAACTGCCTCACTATATATGACTGAAAAATTGTTAAAGCTACATTAAAAATAATAATCATAATCATATCTGCTTGACTGGGAAAATCAATGCGAGACCCGGTGACAAGACGCATTGACGCCAGAGAAGGGACTCTCTATCGAATCCCATTCGAACGCTGTATACACGTTCTTGTAACTGTCTTGTTAAATCGTGTAAACTATGGAATTTATCGCAATAAGATGTTCGTCTCAATCAAGATCTGAATGCCGACTTTATTTGAGATCGTTAATATTGATGCAGGTTTATGTCACTAAAATGTATTGCAAAAAATCATAGCAATTAGAATAAATTAATATATCAATAAAAATCGATATGAACAAAAACAAGCTATTCCAGGTGGCTGATGTGGTTTTCAAAAATGCGCCGTTTTCGGTTAGGATCAAAGATAAATGGCGATTAATGTGATTTACTATCGTTATCGTGAAATATACAAAAATCCACGCAATATAACAAACATACAGACTGAAGAATACGTTTAATAAATGAATCTGAGGAGGTGTCCCGAGTGGCCGAGTGGTTTAAAGCGCTGTCCGTTACGGATCACTGCCATCTCACCTCTATCTGCGTGGGTTCGAGTCTAAGATTTGGCGAATGTGGATATGTAAGAAAGCTTGCCAGTAGCTTCTCGTGGGTCGGTGATTCTTTCCGGTGATTGCCCGGTTTCTTCCTCCACCATTAATACTGGCCGTCATGTATCGTGTGCTGTAAAATGGCGTTAACCCCCAAACAACAACAGGAATCTGATGAACGGAAAGCTCACAGAACACGAATATAAGACATCATCAAAACAAAATGTTGACAAATAGACAGATACAACCAATGGTACTCTACAGACATACACAACAAAGGTGTATATAAGACATATTGTTGAAATCATGGTCACACATATGAACTAAGATAAATACGAAAGAAACAGCGACGTGACTAAAATAAATCTGTTTTTGATAAGTGCGCATATTATATCAGATAACTAACATCTATAAATGTAACTGATATAAATACAAAGCACAGCTAAACTTTTACAGATGTAGACATGTGCATGACCATAGCAACAGTAGCCCCCCCCCTCCACTTCCGTCAACGTATGTGTTAACGATGTTTAATTATATTATTTACATGGACCAAAATAACTTCCGATCAGAGGTTCCAACACCTTTCGATGTGCAGTTGCAGCAGTGTCCAATCATCGTTTTATGACAATTACTGTTGTCAAAGCAGCAGTAATTTTAATGTTGCAGCGGTAATGTTGTTGTTGTAAAGTACACCACAAATAATGCTGATAAAACAACGATAAAAGAGCTGTTTCAGTGCAACATATATGAATACTATTTTAAGAACACCTATGTTAAAAGCAATAATACTGACACGGTATATTGTGTCGTTAAAATAGTTGAATCAAGAAAATCTAGGATTTGTGATGATAATTAGAAAATGTTTGAACAATGCTTGGATATCATTGACACAGTATGCCTAGCTTTCTTACCCTTTTCTTTCACCATAATAATTATGTGTGTGTGTGTGTGTGTGTGTGTGTGTGTGTGTGTGTGTGAGAGAGAGAGAGAGAGAGAGAGAGAGAGACAGAGAGTCTTGTTCGTGATTTTTATTAGAATTTATTAAGCAAATAAAAGAAAGTATACTTAAACATATACAATATAAGATGATTTATATTTTTGTATTTTTATTGCTTTAACTGCTTCAGATGCTGTTAATGTACTCACGTTTACTTTTGTTATTAATGTAATTACATTTATTTTCCTTCTTCTCTTTTCATGGGGGTGGGTTGGGACTTCTGTTGTTATATATATATATATATATATATATATATATATATATATATATATATATATATATATATATATATATATATATATATATATATATATATATGTATATATGTATATATATATATATATGTATATATGTATATATATATATATATATATATATATATATATATATATATATATATATATATATATATATACACACATATATCTATACACAGAGATGTATATATATATATATATATATATATATATATATATATATATATATATATATATATATATATATATATATATATGTGTGTGTGTGTGTGTGTGTGTGTGTGTGTGTGTGTGTGTGTGTGCATTTATAAATACAGGAAAATATTATTAGATGAGTACTGTTTTCCCAATGTAAGTAATTTGCATAAAATTGAATTATGAACAATAACTTCAGAGAAAAAGTAAAACACGCTGCTTTAAACAAAAATCAGTAAAACAAATTCATCTTCAAGATTTAAAGCCATTATTTACATTATCATTTTCCTTATTATAATTAATGATATTTCAAGAAGATACGCATGATAAAGACGTATGATACCTTATTTAAGAAAAACATAAATTTCACAGGACTTAAGTTTTGTATTGAACTGCTACGAAGTTACTTCAGTATTAAACTGCCAATGGCATTCTTCCATAATATAACAAAGGTGTATTTTGGTGTATTCAGTGCTTTTCGGTGTTTTGATCGCGTTTCGTTGTTTTGGTGTTTCTATGCATTTCGGTGTTTTGATCGGGTTCCGTTGTATTGGTGTTTCTATGCATTTCGTTGTTTTGATCGCGTTCCGTTGTATTGGTGTTTCTATGCATTTCGTTGTTTTGATCGCGTTCCTTTGTTTTGGTGTATTCAATGCATTTCGGTGTTTTGATCGCGTTCCGTTGTTTTGGTATTTCTATTCATTTCGATGTTTTGATCGTGTTCCGTTGCTTTGGTGAATTCAATGCATTTCGGTGTTTTGATCGCGTTCCGTTGTTTTGGTATTTCTATGCATTTCGGTGTTTTGATCGCGTTCCGTTGTTTTGGTGTTTCCATGCATTTCGATGTTTTGATCCGTTCTGTTGTTTTGGTGTTTCTATACATCCTGAAAGTTTCTACCATCCACATCCATAGGTATCTTATGCACATCTGTAACTCTGGTGTGAGTCCAACAAACACCCTTAAATCAGTCGTAAGGTACAGTCCAATATTCATATGTTACATGATTTTATAAGAAAACGTCCTGAAATTCCCTTGAACTTTAAATCAATGTGCTATAATTTGCCTTCTTCGAAAAAAGATTCCACCTCCACCCCACCCAACCCCACCCCAAAAATGTAAAACGAATTTTCT
This sequence comes from Potamilus streckersoni, assembly GCA_016746295.1. Lineage (NCBI taxonomy): Eukaryota > Metazoa > Mollusca > Bivalvia > Unionida > Unionidae > Potamilus > Potamilus streckersoni. Next base: position 1,640,873 of record JAEAOA010001155.1, read on the forward strand.
TTGGGTACAACACTAAGCTATTCCAAGTACTGTTTACAACAAGTCGTTGCTGTAGTTACCTTAGACTGTGATTTACCCAACTGTATTATGGTCGCCCTGCTTATTTGTCACTGTAATGTATTCTATATTTAATCTCCCGTGTAGAAACTAATGTCCATGGTGTATTATACATTACTGTAATATAACGTACTTACTAGTTCACGCCGCACAAACTTTCCTATACATAACTGTAATGTATCATTCGTACCAGTCTCCTCTTACAAACTTCAGGTCATTGTTTTCCTATACATTACTGTGATGTATCCTACGTATCAATCTCACCGTACAAACTTCAGGCTATGTTTTTCTTTACATCATTGTAATATATCTTAAGTACCAGTCTGCCCCACCCCTTAAAAACTTCAGGCCATTGCTTTCCTATATATCACTATAGTGCACTAAGTACTAACGGTACACAAACCTAATGTCTTGGTGTCCAACATCTTCGAGAACCTTTGAAAGATCCAATGGGTTATTCATGTTTTTGGTTTCTTTTAAAACCCTCCACAAAATATGCACTGCTACTTTCAACACATTATTGAATGTAATTAAAATAAATACCAATTTAAGTCAATGTTACGTGTGTGTGTGTGTGTGTGTGTGTGTGTGTGTGTGTTTGTACACGATTATCCGTCACCCAAAATTAATTTGTGAGGACATATAATTTATAGTTATTCTTATCTTTTTTGAAGTAAAACATAAAAACGGCACCTAGAACGTGGCTTAATCCAAATATAAATTTTTCATCGATGAATTTTTTGTGAAGAAAACACAGAAGACACAGACAGAGAAATATAGTCAATCGGTAGATCAAACTTCTATTTTATTGTAAATATTTTAATGAAGAAATTTGTCAAAATTCAATATGAAATGAACAAATTCGAACATAAATAAATGCAAACAAATGTTATTAAATTGACTAGTAAAACAGATTAATACTATCTGGATTATATTCTCTCTCTCTCTCTCTCTCTCTCTCTCTCTCTCTCTCTCTCTCTCTCTCTCTCTCTCTCTCTCTCTCTCTCTCTCTCTCTCTCTCTCTCTCTCAACATAATGCCAATAGTCTTGTTTAAAATCATTATACAAAATAAATTTAATTAAATATTATACGAAAAGTATTACATATAATACATGCATTTTAGATGCAAATTATTAGTCTCTTTCCCTCACACTCTTTCAGAGAGAACAAATTAAGTACTTGCTTGTTAAGTCTATTTCTTATAGATACTTTATAACAGTCTTAAAAATATATATCCTGTTTGTTTTATATATATAATACAACCTTTAATCTTGGACAGAAAAGCAATGCAATGCAGTCTTCGAACTTTGACAGAAAAGGAATCCATTATTATCTTCGAATTTCGACAGAAAAGTAAGACCAGGAAAATGTCGTACTGATTTTGCAAGCCTTGCCAGTATATCTGACAATTACGTCGGTGTGAACCTTGGATAAAATAAAATAAATCATAGCAAAATAAAGGCATAGATTTAGTTGATGGTATTTTTCTTTTTCTTTTCTCCCTTGATAGCCAAGCCCGAGTCGGTCTTCTCTCAGGCTTCAATAAATGTCTTTAAAATGCCAGTTTTATCTCATTCTAACATCAGAAACTTGCGATTAAATTAAGTTATATTTATAGCATTTACCTATATTTCTCATGGCAATAAACTGCAAAGGATATATTTTGTGGATTTTATTTAGCAGGAACGTTTTGGATACACCCTCACAAAACTCGTGAATTGGATTTCAGTACGTTTTCATCTTGAATCTGGAAAGTAATTACAGTTCTTCGAATTCGATATCACAATTTCGAAACAAGTTCTAACAACATAAATAACCGTGCTTTCGAAGTTCTGTTGAAACACTGAAAAGAATTTTTTTGTGAAATATGTTTATTTAACCATGTGAAGTATTCGGATCACCTAAGCTTTTTCTGCGAGACCAACATATGCTTCAAATGTAAGAAAATCACACATTTTGCAACGGAAATTCATCTAAAATAAAGAATTCCAAAATCATAGATTTTCGGACCACAACCGCTATTTCTTTGATTCGATTGATCACAGGATTTACCGAAAAGTTACCAACAAAAATAATCGAATGGATTTGCAACTTTTGGGTCAAACCTTGCCTTGTTTTAATTTTCATTCCATGAATGCTTTGACAGTACCGCGCACAAGCACGCGACATATTGGACATTTCCGCATGGCCGGAGAGCAGTTGGCACAGCATACCATGTGACCACATGGGAGGAACACAATACAAGAAGCATTATCCATACAAATCTTGCATATACTCATATCTCGGAGGCGTTGGTTTTCTTCTTTAAGTGCTTTTGCATCCACTGCAATAAGAAAATAATGCAAATTAACCAAATGAGTTTTAAAACTGACAACCTAATAGATGCTAATTATTAAAAGAAAGTACTTTTTGGGGGGTCTCACCTATTCAACATCATTTTATTCAACCAGAAATATCAGCCATTGTCGTTCTAAGCTTAAAGGTATTTAGCTTTGAAGACTATACAAATTTTGAACGAACATGCGAACAGTGAAAGTAATCATTGAACTATAAAACAAAGTATATACTCCAGAGATTTTTACTTTTTCGGTATACGAAAGAGCAGGACAATCAATAGTGATTGTCCAGTTTTTGCCCATTTTTAAGCCTACAAAACATATTTATATTGCACTTCCAAGCCAATATAACCTTTTGAATCCTAATTATCAAATATACACAAACACACACCACCACCAACCCACCACCCAATTTAAATGTATAAATCATTAATTATGGGAAAGGAGACTATGAATTTTAGCTGTTTTCAATCCAACAACAAACAAGATAGTTTTATTGTTCTAATGTGCAAAACGCAACTTCATGCAACGTCAGTTGTGTAGCGCTTGTCACTAATTATAGGACAAGTAATTAAGAGTTTCTTCTCTTATTCGCCTCGTGAGAAATTTTATTATAAAGTTCATAAATTAAAGGTAGAAAGATACCTATTTAAGTCAATACTTCAAGAATGGTTTCTTAGCTCGTCTTCATTATTTGTCCCCGTGAGTTTCAACCAGTATAACAAACCCACTCTTCTCACAAGCAATAAGTTTTAATTTTGCTTTCTCACAACAAAAAACCTTAAAGCATTCAATTATGTACGTCGTGTGATAAAAAAAACAAACAGAATAAGGTTTCAGAAAATCGTATCTGACAAATTAGTAATTCCCGCCGGAAAAGAGAGTTATTATATAGCGAACGATAAACATTTATCAATGTTATATACTTACATTTCTTATTATCTTCAACTTGTTCATATTTTAGTTGACTAAGTGACTGTTCTGATGAAATTAATGACGATGATAATGATGAATCCGTACAGCTCTCTGTTTCATTTCTTTTCTCAAACTCGTTGGACATCGCAGCGTTAGAGAAGTCTGTCTTTGACTTCTGGTTATCACCACAATTGTCAATGATCTCCATAAGTTCTACTGCTCTGAATACGCTTTTACCTGCAGACAAATAATTATCTAGATTAATATTCAATATTCTTCAATCACATTAAGTAACAAATTGTGACCATTCAGTCCGTATATGTCTTGCTGTTGTTTTTGTTGTGGGGTTGACGCCAATTTTTAGCACATGATAGCTATACATGGCGGCCAGTGTGACCGGTAGAGGAAGAACCCGGAAAAACACAGGGAACAATCAACGACCCTCGAAAAGCTACTGGAGAGCTTTCTCAAGTACCTACAATGGCCAAGTATGAGACTAAAATCGAGTCAGATAGATCACTGGGCCATCAGGGACCGCCTATATGTCTAGCATTGCTCCGAGAACAAGTAGACATTAAAAAAGTTAATACACATAAGAGTAAAATGCATTTTTGATCTTTTGGTACGATTTGTCATCAATAGAAATTAAGTTTCAAAGCATTAGCGTGATATGCATTGATTCCGTCTACCAAAAGTGTGACGTTTTGTATCTTTCCCTTTTTCCACTGGAAATGTAATTACCTCGCCTGAAACAGTTTACGTGTTCACTCATCTGTGCGTAGATATGTCTTTCATAATAATTCTAAAGAGAATTTGTATTCAGGCGCTTTAGAAAATAAATACAATATGCAGATGGAAAAATTGTGATCGGTTTAAGTTTCAGAGTTAAAGGTATTTAACCAATCAAATTTTAGCATACAAATTTGAATGTCAGTAGTTGTTAGGGAATATATGGATACATGGCAGATAACTCTTAATCCAAAGTAATTCAAATATATTTTTACGCGAATTTCCGACAAAACTTTTCTTTGTTTCTCTACCTAGAGAAACTGAATTTAGTGTCAGATAAAATATAGGTACATGCTAGGTAAACAAAATTGATCTGATGCATTTACGAAATGCCTGAATTACGCAAGCAGTCATGAACATTATCATCAGGTCCGTTAAAACTAATAAATAAATAAATAAATAAATAAATAAATAAATAAATAAATAAATAAATAAATAAATAAATATGTATGAATCTGCCAGTCTGAAATTTGTTTTTGACCGTTGTTTTGGTGGTTTACCACCACTTTTTTACAGCATAATATCCTGTGCATAACAGCTGGTATAACTGGTGGAAAAAAAACCCAGGAAAAACCCTGGTATGTACCACAGATCCACTGAAAGCTACTGGCAAGATTTCTCACATTTCCACATTGGTCGACCCAGAGATTCCAATTCACGCAGATAGAAGTTAGATAGCAGTAATTAGTAATGGTCAGCGTTTTAGATCCCTCGGACACGCGGGATCCCTTGAATTATCTTTGGATAATACTGATTAGTTCCTGGTAATATAATAATATCTACCAGTCAAACCTTTCCCAACTAAAGCAGGTTTATTTGAGGTATATAAATGTATACTGAGTTTTGTTGTAAATACTGTAACAATATTGACCTTTTTGTACATCGTAAGGAAAACATGGTCAATCTAAGTGTCTGCTGTAACAAGATTGACCTTTTGTACATCCTGAGGAAATCACGGTCAGTCGTTGTGTCCACTCTAATTAGACATATCTTTCTGCATACTGGCACTCACATTAACGCCAAGCCATCTATTCTTAAAGAGGCTTTACGTCATTTGTAAGAATTTCATTATATTTCCTCGTAAGTCTTCTCAATTTGAAATATATTAAACCCAATTAATAAATGTACTAGTCTTAAAATTAGCAGGTCATATATGTCATAGACAATTATTTAGCAATCATAAATTGTCTTGTCAAAAAATCATTGTGCTATGCCCGATTTCTTAAAATGGTCTGTATTAAAATGAAATCTTAATATGTTTGAATTTATTTGACTAGTTAATAACATGATGCGAACGTCTTTTATCTCTAGACGTTATTTTGTGTTCTATTTTGGTATCCAAACACTTTCTATACTTACTCGATCTATACCTACTGGCGTTGTAATGGGTAGTAATAAAATTGAAAGGCGGTGAATGGTATCCTTGCGCGAAAACGAAACACAACAATATCAACGTAGACTGAAGCTGTCCGTTCCTTTTCTTAGGCGTTCGTATTCAAAAGGAACACATACGTACGCAAATAGCAACATTCACATTCATACATACATACACACTTCAAATCAGATTACATGATTTCCGTAAACCTTTGTCAAGCAGTCGTTCCTTAGATATGACAAGTAGTTACAATATAATTTCTTTATTCTCTTGTTTCAGTTTTTGTTTTATGTTTTGTTTTTCTTGTTTTAGTTTTGCTTTACATACCTTTCTGTATTATCAGGCGATCAACGGCCATCTTGATATGTTCGAGTGTATAACCGAATTCCATAAGACTCTGTACAGCCACGCTTTTCATTGGATCTTCTAAATCTTGATCCTTAAAGATCCAATGCATATTATCATTTCTACTCTTCTGGCTAATTTCATTAGGAAAGCACAGGCAATAAAAATGCTGTCTGAAATTAGTTTATTCTCTCTCTCTCTCTCTCTCTCTCTCTCTCTCTCTCTCTCTCTCTCTCTCTCTCTCTCTCTCTCTCTCTCTCTCTCTCTCTCTCTCTCTCTCATAAAAACAAATAGTTTTCCCAATACTTTAAGATTCTGAATGATATGCAAGTAAATTATATTTAGAAAGATTTCAGAACTCGCCAAAGCAATGCACCGATTACAATTTCCCCAAAGAACAAACTAAACATTGTGCAATTTTGAATAACGATATGTCTTGTTTTATTCTGTCAGATATATGTAATACTTTCCTAGTATTAACATATCAGCTGATATATTATCATAAACACAAAAAAACAAGCCAACGTAGCGACTTAAAACATTAAAACAGACTCGAAATGCGTAGGCTTGTATCACCTTGATTCACGCCGTACTACTATATATCATTTTTCAAGTTGCTACTACCGACACCTCATCCATACAAAGAACACTTACCCAAGGTCTATTACACAATTGTTCAAGCCACGGCCGTAGAAAGCGATCACGAGCCCTGGGTTCAGAAAACTCGGACCTCCCCGAGTTTTTATTTTTAAAAAAAAATTGTTTGTATACAAATTTAGAGTGTTGTTCTGCCTGGGCCTCCTTACGGGCCCGGACCCCGGGGATATACCACCGGTTACCCCCACCCCTTGTCGGCCCTGGCTCAAGTAATATTAATATTTACGTCATCGCTATTTCAATCAGTATTACCTTTTTTGAGACGGAGGTGGGTTTCGTACTGGAAGTAGCATATTGTTGTTTCCTTCTTTTAACGAGCTCGCAGTGGGGGTACCACCGTACGTGTTCGTTGTCAGGGTCATCTTCTGGTGCCCATGACGACAATCCTCCACCACAATAATAACATACCGTTTGGTCCTTTTTACCTAAGATAGAAAGACAGAGATGTACAAGATAGTTAGATAGACATACATAGATAGATAAAAGCGCAAACTTAATGACAGACAGATACATTCCTATACAATTGTCCTTACATTCTCACGTAAATCTCTCCGCTCTTCATATATATATATATATATATATATATATATATATATATATATATATATATATATATATATATATATATATATATAAACTGAATCAGTAATTGTTAAAAGTAAGACGTGAAACTTCTTTAATCACTGTAGCCACTTTTTTATTCTATTATAATTAATTCCTAGTTTATGCAACATTTTACGTGGAATTTCTCAATGTTTCTGTTGTTGTTGTTGTTGTTGTTGTGGGGGGTTGTTTTTTTTTTTTTTTTTTACAAAGCTGTCGATATCATGATTGGTTGAAATAGAATAGCCTAAGAAAATTACCGCACCTTGACTAAAGTTCTAAATTTAGAATCCCCGTGCGTATCTCGTCTAATAATAGCTAGCAAGTGAAAATTTCCAAGGTGCTGAAAATAGTATCGCTTCAGGTTATCAATTTACAAAGTCTGGAATGTTGTCACAAAACTGATTTGGACTTTGTTGACTTCTTCTTCAAGTATGTGTTCCTTTGTTCGTAATGAACGTATGGTGGATTATATACTGTTTATGAAGATAGTTTGATCCTAATGTTAGAAATACTGATAGCCGTATAGATAGGTTTCATAGACAAAAAAAAAAAAAAAAACAGTTAACAGAACAAAAGCATCTAGGATAATATCATCTGCATATATTTCTCAATGTTGATTTTGTATATACAATAAAAAAAATAGTCTGAGATTTCGATTTTATAAGACGGGACAAAACTGTCTAACAATCATAGTTTAAGCGGTTTTCAATTTCTCGTGAACTACCAACGAAACTACATAACTGAATTATAAATTTTCTCTGTTATAAAATTCCGTATCCTGATATTTATTTGATGAGTGTCCACGTACCGAGATAGTAAAGTCCAGCCCGGGCCAGTTGTAAAGGTCCAGGACTTTGATGTGGCCATTGATGAAATGTGCTCAGCCGAACTGGTAAGGAATTAAAATGGGGGTATTTGGGGGAATCACTATGTGGCTTTATGGCTGGGGTTATTCCCTCAAATTTATGTTGATTTGGTGAAGAGAAGTTGTCGTAGCTGAAATTCAGATTTAGCCGTCCGTCCGTCTGATCCTGACAGAGATCTATACCAGCAACAGTAGTCATTCTAGAAGACCAACTGAAAGACAAAACCATGATATTCAGAATTGGCCATATAGAAGAGGTCCTACTAATAAACACCGCATTCAGAAAGAGCCTATGTATTTTTGCTTTATTTGTACATATTAACTTTATTTTGACAATATTTTAATTTAAAAAATATAAAATATTTTAATGTTGGTTGAAAGTAAAGTTGGTACATACGCAACGTTAGCTGTCTCCCTTTTTTCCTATCGTGACATATATATATATATATATATATATATATATATATATATATATATATATATATATATATATATATATAATAATAATAATAATAATAATAATCATAGAATATCAAGGTTAACATACCTCAGGCTTGACTGTCGGGAGAAGAGAAACGAAAATGGGCTGTTAAAGGCTTTTATACTGCACTACCCTATAAATCCTACTCTGGGATCCCAGTGACCTGTGCTAATAATAATAATACTAATAATAGTAGGCAAATTCCCAAAGGTATTTAGTGTGGGAAATTACCGATCTTATCAACACCATGATCAGAATAGGTGTCGGGTGGTGTTTATGATTTTTTTAAACGTAGCTTTAACAATTTTTCAGTCATATTGCTACGACGTCTGCCGTGTGGCAGTTTATAGTGATGTCAAGCACTGGGGCATGATGCCCTAGACATGTAGCTTGATGTCCCACCCAGTCACATTGTCCTGACACCAGGCCGACCAGTCCTAACACTAACCTCTTAATGCTGAGAGTCAAGCGAGGCAGCTGTTAGTACTATTTTTGAAAGTCTTTGGTAGGACTTGACCGGGGATCGAGCCCACGACCGATCAGAATAGGTGCAGGTTCCTGTAAAGGGTTGGTTCGTACATGTCAAAATGAGCGAGTTACATGAAAATCATAAAAAGAGAGTTGTTTTGGTACTGAGCGTACATTGTTGTCCTAATATTTTCACAAGCTTAGGAATAAATTGCCTTTTATCTTTTCCTTATCCGTTTTGCGTAGGCATCTTTGAGATGTCAGTTAGTTTCTTTAACAGGACGTCACCAATTGTCTAGTTCGAGTTTCCTCTGACCCTTGACACCCCATTTTTGATATTTGTTTTTTTTTTATGTTGGGGGAAAAAACCAAATATCAAAAATTGGGAGTCAGGGGTTAGAGGAAACTCGGGCTACAATTGTCAACCAGACTATTTAAGATTTGAAAAAAGAATAAGTCTATAGTGTTGCCAGAACGTCGATATGACCATCAATTCTAGAGAAGAAACAATACAAGGTTTTTCAAGATGGCTGCTACATTGTTAGTCTGATCAGCACCATTTCAATTTATGGCTAAATTTGCATAATAGGAAGTGCCTTGTTTATAACCTGCGTCAATATGACTTTCTGTAGCGGTCATTTTAGATGCCCGAGTGGTGCCAGTTTTATTTAGGACCATTCTTGATGTGAATGTGATATATCATTAGCGGAACTTGATTTAACAAAAATGCGTACTATGTAACAAACATCAAGACAAAAAGGAATTTAATAACTGAATGTGATAAAATGAAAACACAATTAACAAATGTGCAACATCGTCAAAAATCAACGCTAACAAATAACCATACAACCTACAGTTATAAACGACACAGGTATTTTCCTTTTAAAGCACATATTGCATCAAGTAAGTAGCAATAAGCTAACATCTATAAATAGAACTGATATATATAAATCGTGACAGAACTAAGAGTAAGTTTACAGCATAACATTTGCACGTGACTATAGTAATAATATAAATAGCAAGCTATATTTGGGATACACTAACACATATTCATGTTTGGACATGAATAGCTCCCCATCCAAAAGATTCCAGTTGTATCCAATTACGGTAGGACAATAAAATACAGTACAGTAAAATACAGTTCAATACAACGCAATAATGAACAATATAATACAGCAATACAATGGAATCCAATGCAATGCTATGCAACAGACTAAAGGTCTGCTAAAACAAGCTAGGGTGAGGGGATGGGGACCTAATATTATTACCCTAGCTCAAAAATCTCCTGTAACATTGGGAGTATATAATTGACAATGGGTGGAAATTAAGTGAGTCCTGAAAGGTGACGTTTGACGAAAACTATGTTGCCCAGTACCTGGGGGATTACAGGTCATCCTCTTGCATTTTCTACCCTTGGATTTCTTTCAGTATTTGTTTGCTGTCTTCGGTAAAGTGACATCAATGTTTTAATATCTGGGGTTCTGAAAATTTACCAGTCTAGTGACTCGACGCCATTTCTTGTAATATCTCAGATACTCAGGTGTAATGGAACTATTATCAAATTTGTTAATTTGTCAGTTAAGTCTCGTTTAATTAATGCTTAAAGCTCAATTTATCGACAATTATTATTGGAATAGTAACATTACGCTGTACAATAGTCACATTACACTGTACAATAGTCACATTACACTGTATAATGTACTTGATTAACTTTAGTAGAACATATTTTTAACGGCCTTGGTGTGTTACCTCATTTCGTCTTTTCAGTTGATTAAACTATTCAAATGAGACATTCAGTCGTTTATCGTTTAATACTTTATCCAAGGATTATGGATGCACATTGATTTCCTTAAGCCTCACACATGCTTGCTCTTTTGAAATCATTTTTTCTAACTAAAACCAAAAATATAAAATTTAAACGGAAATCTGAAACAGTACAGAAGTCAGTTTGTTTTAGATTTTATGTATTTATTTAACGCTATTTTCCAGCACACGATAGGTTGGTTATACATGACGGCTAGTATATCTGGTGGAGAAAGAAATCGGAAAAAATCACGGGAAGAACCACCACGGGAAGATGCTAGCAAGCTTTCTCACATGCCCACGCTGACCAAGCCAGAGACTTGAACACCTACAGACAGAGTCTAGATGTTAGTGATCTATAAAGGCGAGTTTCTTAAACCACTCGGCAACCTTAGATCCTTAAAGTCAGTTGAAAACTACAAAGCTAAAAAACAAGTGAGTCGCAGCTTATATAAAAAAATGAATCAAAAGAAAATAGTTTCAGAACACGCAGTATAAGAATGGACTCCAAAGCCTTTTTCTTAAATTTATTTTGTCCTTTTTTATTTGATTCTTGAGAAAATTCCGATTCAATTTACTTTGCTCTGGGTGATATCTAAAATGCTCAGATCGTGACGCAAAATCTATTTATATATCCTTTGGTAATTCCCGGTATTGGATCAACCTACTATTGCATCGAACAGATGTCCTAGTATTTATTTATAGAGCCATTCAGGACAACACCAGGCCCCAATTGACCTTACGCCCGACGATAGTTCGCTTCCCCCCTTCCAAATCACGTGACTTAACCTCCGACAAACAGGCAGTATTTAACAAAGAAATATGCTTCACTTTAAGTGATGTTTATTTAATGTGATTTGTGTTTTTCTTAAATATTTATTATTACAAAGTTGCATTAATTACACTGCAGTAGACAATATTTATATATGTAGTTCAAGTTCTAACATTAACAACTTAAGTGATTTTTTTTTCATTAATTATTAACAATATATTGTAAAGCTATTCAAACACTTATTCATATGGAAGGAAACTTGCTCCAAAAGATGCTGATGTATTTAGCAGATAACGTTATCCTCGTTAATTTTATTTGACTTATGTTTATGCTGCCTTGGAAGTATATGAATTAAAAATTAATAACAAAATTGGCTGTTAGTCAGCGACTTGAGATATTTGGCTGGACACATTTGCGTCTTAAGATGCAGAGCTTTCCACTGAAACGTTGGCAGTTTCAAAGGTTGCGTAGATTACATAGATGAAAAAAAGGAACTCATCTTTGGTTGCACCGCAGTGAATTTGAGAATGTTTTTACCTGATTCTGGGTTTTTTGTCCTCTGTGCTTTTTCACAGTAGTAAAAGTCATGGTCGCAATTGTTGGGTGATGAATGTGTGCATGCAGTCTGCACGAAACATTCGTATGCACGTGCTTACCGTCTCGATTAAGCAACGATGAAGATTCCTTATCCATGCATAGAATGATACCGATTCTGATTCTTTCATTTCACTCAACAGCAACAAGTCAGTCTGGAGTCGTCGATGTTATCCAATTTGTGGGGATAGTCAAGCGGGTGAAAGCCTTTATCGGAAATGAATACATTAACAGCAATGAAGTTTTATGCATTTTAAATATGCACAAGAGAGAGAGAGAGAGAGAGAGAGAGAGAGAGAGAGAGAGAGAGAGAGAGAGAGAGAGAGAGAGAGAGAGAGAGAGAGAGAGAAAGTTGGCATACATCAACGTTACTTACATGTACTAAGGCTGAAATTCGTTGAATATTGTGCTTGTTGAAATTGTACATGCTCTAAGAACACAACTAACCAAACTGTCTGCTTAAAGTGTTTGAAAAATCAGCATTAATTAGTTTGAAGTACAATGTCTTTAGCAGTTATTAAAATAAGGAAAACAAACTGAGTTAGTCTAAATAAGACCAGTTTCTAAATGTGCCACGAATGAATTGAAAATATATAAAATGTAGAAAAGGTATGAGCTCTTTTTTCACAATTTACCTCTGAGGTCCAGGAAATGAAAATAACCAATTTTTAACATTCCACTGTTGGTTCAACAGGAAATGACCCCAGATTGTAGTTTTCTTACACATAATGCTCTATGTTGAACTAAGAAAGGCCAAGTCCCCATATTCAGCAACACCTGCAGATGTTTACCCTCTCACAATCCAAAAGAAATGATGAGTCAGCTCAGTAAGAAACGGCACATGAAGAATCATCTGTGATGCTTCCATCAAATGAACAGAATCAGATCAACAATTCAAATACACCTCACCAAATGTTGATCACTCAAAGACATTCACTATATAATCTTTTGGTGGATTATGGGGGACAGAATATATTGGAGGATCTGCAAAATGTTTCATCCGACACATACTCCTTGGGACAGCCACGACCTAACTATCCACAACATGAAGTGAAGAAAATGAGGATTAAGTCTTTCCAGGGACAACCAATAGAACTTCGACAAAGACCAGAGGAAACTGTTGATTTATGACTGAACTATGTAGGTAGGTTCTGATACACTCTCAAAATTAAATAAATCACTATCCAAATGTATGTTTTACAAAGTTATTACAGTGAACGTTTTGGAGGGGGATGGAGAGGGGAGAGCCTAGTGGTTTAAAGAACCTGCCTCTACCAATCATTGTGATCTCACCTCGGTCAGCATGGGTTCGAATCTCAGGCATCGCCAATCGGGGTATGTAAAAAAAAAAACTTGGCAGAAGCTGGCCGTGGGTTGATGGTTCTTACCAAGATTTCCACGACTTCTTCATCCACTAGTTACTCTGAAAATGGCATTAAATCCACAACAACAACAACAAAATGTTGAACTTTTGGCTCTTTTTTATAATATGATTCCAGGGGAGTGCCTTAAGATTCATCTGGCCTTTGTGGCAACCTATATTTGTGTGCATTCAGAAACGTCACTGTTTTGACAGCATTGATTGTTAATTACTTTTGAAATTAGGGATTTGATACATGTATTTTTAATTTCTTTAACGCGTTCTGTGGCTGTAAGGAAATAAAGACACGTTGAGAAAGTACATTACGTGAGTGAATGGCATTTAATTCAATGACCAAGGTACATTTATTGTGCTATACTCTATTATAATTTTTCAAGAAACCAAAGTCCTCTTACCTTGCCAGTCTTTGAAAATGTAACTAACATAAATTCGTCCAACCATATGTATACATGTATGTGTGATGTACTGTATGTTTGTGGTCTAAGTTTTCTTTACTTTATGCAGTTTTAATATTGATTACGTTATGACTTAGGTCCATTTTTATTTAAGAAGAGAAAAGGTAATTTAGTAGTCCAATTTGTGATGAAATGTTTGTATTTGATGTATTCAAACTATCGGTATAGATCTCTTTGATCGATAGTTTGCATTGTGGGTGCTGCTCGCTTGCTACCGTATAAATTATAGTTGTTTCGAGTTGTTTGTTCTGTACTTTGACAGATGTGTACTAGACATGGGCTACAAACCCAAGCTGATGCCGTGGTCAATTCAAAGAGTGCTGTTGAGAAATGGGATGTCTTCAAGCGCAATGATATTAATATTGGTCTTCATTTAGAAGTAGAGCAAATATTGATTAATTATATCATCTTTTTATATATCCATGGTAAACGATTTTGTACATGCATATCGAAGAATTGGATAAAGAGTCTGCATACGAAACCATAATCTTAGATGGATTTTCATAATGGGGAGAAGGGTAAACTAGATTTTGTTCCCATAGTGTACATTTATCGTCATTTATTAAGTTAGAATTTTATATTTCAGAAACAAGGATATCATGTTAGTATTGTTGATCTTTTAGATTTATTAAGTAACTCATTTGATAATAATAATAATAATAATAATAATAATAATAATAATAATAATAATAATAATAATAATAATAATAATAATAATAATAATAATAATAATAATAATAATAATAATAATAATAATAATAATAATAATAATAATAATAATAATAATAATATCAGCAAATAACAAGCTGTAACACATTAATAAACATGACAAGTTTTATTGGCCAAGTGTATCAAAGCATAATACACAGTTATAATGCGTAAATACATACATACATACATACATACATACATACATACATACATACATACATACATACATACATACATACATACATACATACATACATACATACATACATACATACATACATACATACATACATACATACATACATACATACATACATACATACATACATACATACATACATACATACATACATACATACATACATACATACATACATACATACATACATACATACATAACTTTTTCCAATTGGGTCTAGACGGATCTTATCAAAATTTGGGGCAGGGTATAAATTGCAAAAATATCATATATTTGACTATGCTAAGAATTTACAATCAAGTTTTACAAATTTTCAAGCTGACTTTAGAATTAAAAAGTATCTCATAAAAGAATCCAGTCTAATAAAATATCATTGAGCTAGGTTGATTTGTTTTGTTTTATAAGCTTTGACTTAGTAGAGAATTTGACTTTGTATCAGAAATGTTTTTTATACAGCTGGATAATGGGTCAGGTGATTTATGGCATCGAAGAAGAATGTGATTGAGATTGTGCTACTAGCATAATGAAATGTACAGCTCTTTGTGGACAAAATGGTAATAATCACTAAGTTTTGCAAAACGTTGTCTCATGTAAGATGTACTTTTCTAGTAAAAAGTTTTATGAGCAACTTTTGTCTTAACTCTTTTGTTCTCTCCTTCCCATTTTTGATAGCCACATATTCAATTTGCTATTATATTTTTCTTGATCAAAGATACTCATAAATCATAATTTAGTTTTATTTTATGATATTTGGAGTTGGGTTTTGAGATTTTTACCAACTCCAACATACCATGAAGAACAGGAGTATTCGAAAGTATCAGAAAAGAGTAGAACATTTTCCTAGTTTTCACTGTTTAACACCGATTTTGTTTAAAGAAACACTTTAATCTAGCATTTATGTTTGACATTATACTATTGACTTTACATTGATCCAAAATATGTAATGTTATTATAGAGCCTTAAGGAAAATACTCCTTGACTAATGTGTCATCCTTTATAGACTATTATTATTATTATTATTATTATTATTATTATTATTATTATTATTATTATTATTATTATTATTATTATTATTATTATTATTATTATTATCTATATGAGTGCCTAAGCAATAATTTACTTTTTGGAACTAATTATGTGGCCATTACAGGTTATTTAATTCCTAATTCATTATTTTTTCGTTTCAAGCCAAGTAGGATACGTTCTGTTTTTTTCCGTATTATAATGATTGCTTCTTGTCATTGGACCAAAGATTTGCGATAACACTGTCATATTCATGTAATAAACCTTACGATCATTTTTATA
>JAEAOA010001155.1:1661987-1704487 GCA_016746295.1 Potamilus streckersoni
TAGATAGATAGATAGATAGATAGGTAGGTAGGTAGGTAGGTAGGTAGATAGATAGGTAGGTAGGTAGGTAGGTAGGTAGGTAGGTAGGTAGGTAGGTAGGTAGGTAGATAGATAGATAGATAGATAGATAGATAGATAGATAGATAGATAGATAGATAGATAGATAGATAGATAGATAAACACGCACACAGATAGATGCATAAACAAACTGAATGATAGATTGACAGGTACATATATATAGTTTTCTTCCCCTTCAAACATGAATCTCTACCTAACTCAAACAATATGTAATTTTAAATTAATTAGAAATCAATTTTGTATTTCTTAAAATTAGGACATTAAGAATAACTGCTGTTTTATTTTAGCCATTTTTACTGGTACTTGTACAGTTAATTTCTTGTCTACACAGTGTCTTGTATGGGATTTCTAATACTTTTATAACTACGTCGATTACATGGCTAGGTAAATTGCATGAATCGGAATCAATATCTAAATCTAGCATGTTTATTTCCACAAGTATTTCCAACTCATAAGCCTTGCATGCAACTGAAAATTTCTGATGTTTCTGCATCTGTATCATGCTGTGTAAATTATCATTATACTAAATCCAGGGATTTTGTCCCAAAACTGGCGTGAGCTTTCGTTGACTATTAGTCCAGTGATGTACCTTTTTTCTCAAAAAAAACTTATGATCAATAATTTATTGGGTACTAAGATAGCAGTTTCGTCATGATGGCAGATTTCATTCGCACAAGAAACAGCCAGGTAATATCAAGAAAAGCGTATGCGATAACTCTGTCTTTTCGAATGGATAATAACAACAAAATAGGAAGCCAGTGAAAACACCAACCTAACTAAAAGTTCTTCTTACGTATGTCGGAGATTTCGATTTTTAATGAGATCGCTAAGAACATTAGTACAAAGTATTAATATTTCTTTTAAACTACCGATATCATATACAGAACTGTAGTAATTTTCATTGTATATAATTACATTCCTTGTCTTTGTCTATGCCCTCGTACCTAGATAGTATAGTCTCGATTGAGCCAGCTGTATGGGTCAAGGTCTTTGAATGTCCATCGATGGAAAGAGCTGAGCCGAACTGGTAGGGAATTATATTGGGGGTATTTAGGGAAAGGCTGACGTGATGCTATGTCTGGTTTCATGTTGTCAACTCTATGCAGATTTTTTGACGAGATATCGCAGCTTAAATTCGCATTTGGCTGTCCATCTCTTTGATAGTGATATAGATCTGTTGCATATACAGCAGCCATTTTTGAAGACTGAAAGACAAAACCATACATTTTTGGAGCCAGCTATATATATATATATATATATATATATATATATATATATATATATATATATATATATATATATATATATATATATATATATATATATATATATATATATATATGACATAGATAGTAAGGTTGATATAAATGAACATAATACATCCGAAAGGAATCACAATATGTTATGACATACATACCATCATTAACTTGCAAAACCATTTTCTCTTTCATTTGCAGTTCATCACAGCAAACTATATATAGCATATTAATAGGGAACTGCGTTACCAAGAGTTAGCTATATAGGTCCCGGATGTAACTGAATCATGTAATCATCTACGAATGTCCAATTTGATATATTTTTGTTTATGCAATTCATTGCAAGTAAATCTTAGAACAGTCATGATGTAGAGAGATTTAAATGAAGACTTTTAAGGAAAACAAAACTGGATTCTTAATTAGTTGTTACAAGCGTTGACCCAGTGTTTAAAAAACAAAAGTGGCTTTATTGCAAATTTTAAAAAAAGTTAAAATAATGCTAATAATTAAAATCTACAGATGCTAAAATGGTAAAAATAAACCTCTTTAAAGCGTTAGCTGGGTGCATAATTTTTACATATGGTGTAATAGTGGAAAAGCTAGCATGTAACATACTATAATGGTAATTTGAATAGAAGTCAAAGTTCACATAGCTCAGGCTTAGCTTTGTTGTGGGAAACTAACACAGCCTAATTAATCTTTTTACACAACACCGTGGCTGAGTCATCTCGGTTAACACCTGACAAAATCCCACAAAGATTAAATCTGGATACAGCCGCTGGTTGTGTGATGATGCACCATTTAATCCGGGATAATACCGTAAGACGCACAAAAATCATGCAGGAAAGAATTATAAATGTTTCCTAACAATACAGTTTGTAAACTGTGGACCTGAGAGTGTATTGTTACCAAATTTGGCGTCAGTTGGCCTTATATGTTGTGTGGATGAGTTTGATAAGTTTTGAGGCGTATCTTTGAGATGTCCGTTATTTATTTTAAAGATGTAACCAATAGTTAATCAGGCATTTTTGTAATAATAATAATAATAATAATAATAATAATAATAATAATAATAATAATAATAATAATTTCATGGGAATAACAGTGGTACAAACACTTTTCACCCTGCGGTCCTCTAAAAGAAAAAAAAACAAATTGAAACGAAGAAAGAAACTTTATTTTTATTAAACATGTACACCTCTCAAATTCATCGCTTTATCTTTCTCGCTTGTTTTCTCTCTTTCACACACACACACACACACACACACACACACACACACACACACACACACACACACACACACACACACACACAGACACACACACGCAAAGAAACACACACCCGCCAACTCCCCAACCCCCCAAACAGAACACTAATCTGGGATAACATCAGATGGATGTTCAAGAAATTACTTTTAGCAACCAAACTGTTGTTGGTACGCTCCTTGCCTGATACGTGGAGGCGCGGTCGGTGTACCTCATCCAGTCTCAGCTTCTGGTCTGTTTCATTCTTTTGTTTTATATGCATCGGTTGCTTCCAACTTTAGAGGGGCAACTATTCCGGGAGTTCAAGTAGACCGAGCACCCGAGTGATTCTTCTCCTTTTCTCTTCTCGACCTAGAAGATTTTTTTTCGCATCGTCTTTAGTTTCTTATTCTGATTTTGATAATCAACCACCTACAAGGACTGTCTAGATTAATAACAGCTTTCGCTTGGAACGGAGGAGGACATTCAACTAACAAAATAAATATCACGCAAGGAGAAAAATTAAGGGTGTGGTGGAGTAGGAAATGGTTAATATATCAAAACTAAGTGCAAACACCATTCGATGCAAATTAATAGAATTAATGAATTGGTCCAAGGCACTCTCCTGGGTAACTTACTTTATACACATTGAGATATCATTCTGAGAAATAGTCCGGGCATTGGCAACAAAATCCGGCTTTATAAAATTAAATTATTTCTCTAGGTTTAGAAAAAAATCACAAATATAATACTAATGAATAGATCAAATGATATGCTATGAAACAAATATACAATTTTATCCATATAACTTGAACATAAGAAGCTCTAGTTTTCAGTAGAACTAAAACATCCAAAATGTTACCTGGAAATTAATCTGGCAAAATCTGACAACATTCCAAGTCACAATGAATCAAACAAGATTACTAATCTACATGCATGACAGGACAATTAGCAAAGCTAAAGAAATTAGTTGTGAATTAGTTGAAATAAGAGTCCTTTCAAGGAACCGACGCTCTACAGGCAGAAAAGAATTTCCACGAGTCCGATATAAGACCGTTTCTTCTTTGTTATTCGTTGCTTGAGTGTCGAAACAATCTCTGATGTTTTTAACTGATAACCTAATTTTAAAGACGAACGCCATGGCGACCAATTTGGATATAAGACCAATGCTAATTTCACTTAGGATTTACAAGGTAATATAAAAGCCATTTGGTGAGGAGTAGGTAACGTTTTTCTGCATAGCCGCCATACCCAATTATAAATGCGCTACATGTACCCTACATCAAGATATAAAAACAACTTTAATAAGTTAAAACGCAAGGAACATAAATATGTAACCTTATAAACAAAAACCAAATACAACAAAAGTGGATAACCGTGGATAAAGAAACATACGCAAAGTACAGTGAATTACTGTTCGTAATACATCAAGTAACTAACACCTATTAATAGATGTGATAAAAATAGTAACACATCTAAGAATAAATTTTTCGCACTTTTACATGGCCATTGTAATACAGAAATAACAATCTATATTGGGGATTCATTACCCAAAACTGCATCTTTTCCAATGACGTATGCACATTAATATTGGGGCATGGATAGTTCATCATCAAAGATTCCAACAGCACATATAGAAACTTAGGTGATCGAGCACAACTAAGTATATCATAAAGAGTAAGACCAATACCAACCCTAGTCATAAGTCGGTTTTCAAATTTTATTTTTGTTTTCTTTGGGGTTAAACACAATACATTACAAAGCCAAGTGAGAGACAGAGAATAACATTATACAAGACTTTATACTTTTGGCAAAAAGGTTTCTAAGGTGACGTATAATCTGTGGTAACAGGCAATATCTGTATAATTGTATATTTTGAGTCTCGTTTCGTCTCTACTTTTTCCATATGTAATACACGATGCTGGTGTTTCCCAAAGCTTAATACGCCGAAATGGACGACCTATGTGCATCTTAGTGTTTAGACAGTCTTTTAAATAGTTCTTTGCATGGATTTTTAAATGCTTTGGCGGTTCGAAAGCAGTATTGGGAACATATTGTGTGATCGAGGAATTTGATATTTTTAATTTTCAAAAAAAAAACAACAACAACAACAAAAAAAAAACAACAACCAGAAAGTACATTTTGGGGTGAGATATTATTTATATCACAAATACGTAAATATCCGTTTGAATCAAGTTTCGTAGAACCTTTCAGATACATGCGTAATTAAATGCTAATTAAATTGTTGCTTGGCAATGCATTGTGATTCTTTAGATCAATTTAATTTGATGGACAGTTTTGTGAGCGATCTCATATGCAAAACATACACAGACATACACACACACACATATATATACTATCATAAAGGTTAGAGAAATTGAATTCGTACTCTACGGAGTTTCGAACCCAGGTCCGCGAGTGAATGGCACCCATTGCCTTGCCTGCACGCACCATCTCATATACTTTCACGACTAAGCACGCATCACCAAAAAATGATGGCGTTGAACCGGTGTTATATGATGCAGACACACTCGCATGACGACCTAGTAAATAATTCTCATATATATATATATATATATATATATATATATATATATATATATATATATATATATATATATATATATATATATATATATATAAATATATATATATATATATATATATATATATATATATATATATATATGTATGCATGTGTGTGTGTGTACAGCCGTTCCAGATTCCTATGAAATATATCAAGGTATATAGGATTGGTTTATTACAAAGAATTATAAATAAATATACCAGACAGTACTGACTGTGCTATCCCTGGATTCTGTAGTAGAATCTTGTTAAAAGTGGGCAGAATTTAATAGGATCTCTCTCTCTCTCTCTCTCTCTCTCTCTCTCTCTCTCTCTCTCTCTCTCTCTCTCTCTCTCTCTCTCTCTCTCTCTCTATATTTATATATATATATATATATATATATATATATATATATATATATATATATATATATATATATATATATATATATATATATAATATCTGTCATGTTCATTTAAAGCTTTATTTAAGTGTGATGCCAGTTACGAAACAATATCAATTTTTAACGTATTCAGGGCAGTCGACCTTTTTATCATTGCATTTGTTTATCTTACTTCAAAAGTACGAATTTAATCCAATCCAGTTCAGTAGTGCTAGTAAACCCAGTCCAACCTACTTCACTACGAAACCCTATCCATTCTATTCTACTTCAAGACACAGTCCAACCTATTCTATTATAAAGCCAAGTCCTGCATGTTATATTCAGGTTATATATAATGCATCCTGCTGAATTGATACGCTTGCCGCCAGCGAATTAAAAACTATCTATAGCCGGTAATATAAAACTCCTTGTCCCTCATTTTTGTTAAAGCTTTATGTATTTTCTCAGAGTTACCATTAGGTAATTAACTGGGGCCAGATTCATTATCCAGATCATGTTTCTTTACAAGCATGAGATCTTAAGGAAATTTTATTCGCTTCGCTAGTTCCAATTTTCCAAATTCCAATTCATCTGCAGGTGCACCAGACGAAGCAACTTCGTAGAAGCAATTCCATATATGTCTAATAACTTTCTCTTCCTTTATAGATTCTCTTGTACTGGCTCGGTTGATGTTTTTCTTAATATATCGTCCTTTCCGGCATCGGATGGTTCAAGTCAATTCATTATTGTGCAGAACTTCAATTAACTGTTTTTCTTAAAATCCAGAGACCCCTGTGTAGTCTCATTAGATAACCACTAAAGTCTTGAAATTCTCCATTTCTTTTTGGTAACCTCCATGGTTTTGGATCCACAACCCTGCATCAACTGTGCAACTGTGCAATTCACATCCTCCATTCAGTGCTTGATTGATTGACAAAACAAATGGCATGACAGAGTTCGTAACCATCTAATAGTGACAAAGGTTATCCTAGGTAAGGTCCCTTTTTGCGACTCTTAACTTTAACTTTGCTTTTTAATTAAAGTATCAAATTGGCTACATTACATTCCTACTAACCACATAACCACAGCGACTTCTCTGATTCATTGGAGTAATCCAATCTAATTATTTAATTCTTAAAATTATTGTATTTTTTTCGGTCGAATTCCTTTGATCAGAGTGATGGTAAGCTCTCATTTTTCATAAGTACTTTACATTATGCACTTACATAGTTTACAAACTTAAATGAACAAATTCCATTGTTCCTCAGCACTCTGCATAAGAAGATGCATAAGCAGTCACGTAATTGGTCAGTGCCTGACACTAAGGGAATGTGTTAATAGCTTTGAGCCCATTTTTAATTTAATTCTTTTTTTTAAAAATCCAAATATTTATTGGAAATAATACAATCTTTGGAATATACGTGCATCTCCTTCACTTTTGGTAATTAATTTATGATTTGATGAATTTATATCATCTACTATGATCCGTGCATCATTTTGACCTTTGCATTCGGGTGAGATTTTATAATACAATGGTGGACGGTCGTGTACAGCTGACATCTCAAGAAGCACTGACAAACCCCGAAATAGTAACACCAATGATACCATTGCCACTCGGCAAAGACGAAGACTGCGAATCCTAATCTACCAAGACAAAATCAATGGTGAAACAACCGATATGACTGTCAATCAGCACACGTAACGTTGTGGACTTACTGAAAGTAATTCCACCTCCTGGGCGGCAATTTCCTTAGGCTAGCTCATATGTAAACGAGTTTATCACGTCAGTAGCATTTACGTCTCGTGCAGTTTCTCGAGACGCTACAGCATCTAGCAGTGACTTTGCTGTGAACAATAGCATATTCTACTCGAGAACTGCAGTTTAAAGACCGTTTCCAACAATAGCCGCAGCAATATCATAGATGTATGCATCAACATTGCAATGAGTTAGCCGTATCAGATGCAGAGTTCAACAAAAACTCCCAGCCACCGTCTTAGTTGAGCGTGTTTATGGGCCCGAGATTTCGTCCGTAGCCCGTGAGTATTCCGACTTTTCTGACTTCAAAACTATTTTGAATCGCCGCCGAAAACGATTGAGGAACAGTGTTAAACAGCGAGTAATAGGTGTAAACAATATTTATTCGTTCTAATAAACAATGGAACTTAAAAATAGAATTTGAATATGGAAAACCTCAATGCTAATGATGAATATTATCTATTCAAAATAAAATCTTTAAAATCTGTTTATAGCGAAGAGGAATTTATAGTTGTTTATTGTAATTGAAGTGTGTATACTATTTTGTCAATCTCCTACACTTTAATCATTATCTGAGGTTTTACTTTCACGTGGCCAACGTACAAGAATTTTTGCCTTCCAAATGGGTGTACATCTGCTACACACACATATATATATATATATATATATATATATATATATATATATATATATATATATATATATATATATATATATATATATATATATATATATATATATATATGTATGTGTGTGTGTGTGTGTGTGTGTGTGTATGTGTGTGTGGTGTGGTGTGGTGTTTATGATATTTAACGTAGCTCTAACAATTTTTCAGTCATATCACACACACACAGATATCTATATATATATATATATATATATATATATATATATATATATATATATATATATATATATATATATATATGTGTGTGTGTGTGTGTGTGTGTGTGTGTGTGTGTGTGTGGAGTTTATAATATTTAACGTAGCTCTAACAATTTTTCAGTCATATCGCTACCATGTCAGTAGTGTGGCAGTTTATAGTGATGTCTAGCACTAGGGCATCATGCCGCAGACATGTAGCATGATGTCCCACCCAGTCATATTATCCTCATACCAGGCCTACCAGTCCTAACACTAGCCTCTTAATGCTGAGCGTCAAACGAGTTAGCTGTTAGTACCATTTTTGTAAGTCCTTGGTATGTCTCGACCGAGCATCGAACCATCGACCTCCCGCATCAGAGACGGACGCTCTAACCACTAGGCCACCGGAGCGGGATAGGATGTGTGTGTGTGTGTTTAAGTGTGTGTGTATGTGTGTGTGTGTGTGTGTGTGTTCTTCTTTTAGAAAATAAAGCAGAGCAGTGTGATTGCGTCATTTTTGGGGGGTAACTTTTGAATTTCCAGGATATAATTCTTCGGTTCACAACAGACAAAGCAGTGTCGTAAAACATTTATTGGGCTATTTCGACTTTCTCATCAGAATTTATGGGTTGTACACCTTTTTGCTGGTTACCTTTATTCTTGGATAGACCAAGTCTACAATCTCCTGTGAACCTGAGGATACTCAGGGACACTGTAATTGTCAACTATCTAAAAGTAGATGTTTGATGACTTGGGACCTTCCTTGTATCTCCCACACTTTTATGGCATATTTTCCTACATTTTTAACTGTTTGCGTGTAGTCTTTTGCTAATGTGATATCAATATATCCATAACTATGGTTCGGATAACACACCAATCGCATGACTCATTTCATAAAATCCATGAGATATTCGTATATAATGCCATGATCATCCAAATTTAACTCAACAGGAATGTCCCGTATAATTACAAGTTCAAATTCAATTTATAGGGAATTCTTGTCTGAATGGTCAAATTACAGCGCACGCTGTATTTGGTAAATTTAAGTACACCATCTATTTTAACGGCCTTGTCGGCCTACTTCTGGAATTACAATCAGCCATTTAGTCATTTTTAGTTCATTGAAGTATTCAAATACAACGTGGTCAGGGGTAACATATTGGTATAAAGCGTTTCCATTTACCAAACACTTCCGCCTCGCATATGTCCGGGTTGCTTCGGGTATCTGGTTACGCCAATGTGGGTGAGAAATTTTGTCAGTATTTTCCCGTGGGTGGGTGGTTCTTACCGGCGTTTTCACGGTTCTTCATGCACGAATTACACTGGTCACCACGTACAACTTATTATGCGCTGATAAATGGCTTTAATCTCAGAACAACAACAAAAACATTATTTCAAATCAACATAAAAATAAAAACAGAAGAAACAATAAATCGCATCCTTTGAAAATTGTTTGGTTGTAGCTTAAAGGAAAAATATAAAAAGAGAACAGAAATTCAGGACCGTATTAATGTCAGCTGCGCCCTATTGGTAACATGGCAGTCGGGGCGACGATGAAAGCCAACAGGGGTTTTGGCACCAAAGGACCTCTTGCGCCCGTGGTCTTGGCGCACTAACACCTCTGGCTCCCGGGGCAACCACCACCTCGTCCCACTCACCCCCACCTCGTTAGTACGCTACTGACTGCAGTCAACTGAGAATTCCACAACAAAGTCAAGTGGGTGCCAACTTACATTAAGGGTATTAATATAAATATTATAGTTTGCTATGGTCAGACTCCAAGCCTAATATCTTTGTCTTGTTTTAGCTCTTTGGTTCATTGGGAGGTTTCGATTCTAACGGAATTTACTATGCTCTCGATGACTTCAAATACCTACATGGATCAGCATTACCTCATATGTGACGCAAGATCTATTTATAGATCATATGGTAATTTTTCCAGGTACTATATAAACATACTATCACATCAACTAGTCTCTTACTAGTATTTATTTATAGTATTTATTTATGTAAACATTTATTACACCAGTGAAGCAATTAATAAACTCATTAACATTATAAAATTGACAGATTGTATTGTTAAATATTGCTTTATGTATTTAACTGGACCGTATATTGATGTTAATGTCAGAATTTTTGTGCAATTAGGACTAAAGTTATAATTCATCACGCATTGATTACCCAAAAAATTAAAATATATTGATTAGAGAATTTTTTATAGGAAATAGTTTGGCTCATTAAAAATTACTCGAATTTCATGCAGATGTGTCGTTGCTTGCAGTATGAAAAGCAATTCAGAAAATGTAATTACCAGACTTTGTTTAAATACTGATGATATGATAACCGTCAACATCACAATCTTTGTCCTCCATTTGCTGGTAGGTTGAGAGGGAGTGCTTCGATGTCATTTTAATGTCAGGTGGAACTTAGCATCATGTTTATAACAGAATATCATATAACAGTCAGTATTTGATAATGTTTCAACTTTACAATTTCACACTCACCAGAAGATTTCGTCCTCGTACAAATGACTTTTAAAGCAGGCTGGTTTATTTCTTATACTGACTGTTAACATTAACTGAGGGAATAGTGAGCGATGTTAACAGATTGTCCCATATATGAGGCAAGTTGTAACAGCACCCGTCACTGTTCAGAGTCCCAAGATTCAGTATGGCCAGGGCAAACGTTGTAGATGTACCGTGATATCTCAGACGAGCTTGAACTTGGTCTTCTATGTTCATTCATTTAAACCAAATTTATTTGAGAAACTTTGTCGAGTGCAATTACAAACATATGATTTAGGGTATTCGTTATAAAGCATAAGCTTGTTAGCACTGCCTCCCCGACAGTAACAATAAATATATCATCAATCATGTCGTTGCCGCTACAACCGGTTATACAGAAAATATGAATAAACTTACATGCACAACATAACAATGAAAAGGAACTAATTAATTGCGATTCAGATGGTTGTGAGTGCAGTCAGTTAATTAAATATCTTGGTCTTCCTAATATAATTTTGCACAGTCAAAATACTTGTCTTAGTTTCTACACTTAAGATAGGGTTGCCAAATAAAAATGTTTAGCTTAAGAACGAAAGAGAGTGTTACAGGACGTGATCTCTAAGATTTGAGTACTTGGAACAGTCTAGAAGAAAGTGTTTTGAATGCACAATTTCACCGAAGGAGCAATACTTATTTTTAGAAGTATTATTTGTTTAGAAATCGTAGTTAAGTTAATATATTTTATTCGTTGCCTAGCATGAATGATTGGAGACATTTTATCACCAGCGATGTAGTAATATAAAGTGTGTGTGTGTGTGTGTGTGTGTGTTCTTTTCATCGCGGTTCGAATAGGCTTTAAAATTATGTATTGAAGGGTTGTTTCTTACTTCAATAGGTAACACGTTCCATATTCGAATTGTTGATGATATAAATGAATTATAAAACAAGATCGTTTGAAAATCGAATGGAGTAGAGTCTCATGATCTATAACCAAATGTCTAATCAAATCTTGAAGACACGTGAGAGCTAATCCTTGTTAAATTTTATGGTATCATTGGGAAGGAAATGCACTTTTAGGTGCACCCGTCATTATTCTCATCGCCTCAACATTTAATTTTTCCTAGGAATTCTTTACAATGCATATTACAATTGTCCCAAATGTGATCAAAAATTGGAACAATATAAGATTTGTACATTTATTCCAATGATAATTGATCTAGTTTGAATTTTCATAGTTTTTAAATAATTTAATTTTCCCCGGCTTTGTTGGAAATCTATTTAATGTGTACGTGCCAAGTTGCGTCACTGTTTAATATAAGGCCCAAGTAATTGTACCGAGCAACTTCTTGTATGTTTGATTCGACAACGCATAATATAGGATAGTTGTTCTTGTTCCGTTGAAGTGTTACTAGAATTGGTTCAGTCTTATACGGATTAAATGTATCTAACCAACGTCTTGACCATTCATATATCCTTTTAATGTCAATGTTTAAAATTACAAACAATAGGGGTCCCGAAATGGATCTAATGAGGGACTCCAGTATGAACGCATCTAACATCTGATGACCTATAATTTATAATAACTCATTGTTTCCTTGACAGAAAATAACTTTCAAACCATAATAACAAATTTCCATGAAAACCAATAATCTTTAATTTTGAGAGTAAGCCTTTGTGCCTATTTCTATCGAAATCCTCGTTCTATATTCATTACATCTCGCTTTCAGTGTCCATTCTATTTTCCCAATATAGTTGTGATGGCACTGACTTTCACCCTGTCTTTTACATTTAATGTGATATATAGGTACAAAAATATATTTCAGATCGTCTTATCCTTTGGGTGGTCTAGCATCTGCTAACATCGCTCACTATTACCTCGAGTGATGCAATCAGTCAGTAGAGAATAGATCAGTCTGCTGATTAAGTCCTTCGTACGAGGACGAAAAATTCAAGTTAGCTTTCGATGTTTAATGTGTATCTGATAACATTATTCATATATGATTTTCTTGATCATATATGAATAATGCTACCCAGCTAAGTGTCACCAAAATATTACAGTTAGAGTTAACAGCAAAACAGAAGACCCAACCAATCGATACATGCCAAATCAGAAACCGTCGCCTAATATTCACGTGCTTCTATTTCCGGCTAAAACATGGTATAATAAAGCTTGAAGATTTTATGTTATATCTGTCTTTTTTATTGCCTGCAGGTTTGCACGAGACTGACCGAAAACTGACAGTCCACAAATGTTCTAAAGGGATGAATTGATCGAACCTATAAATGTAGTCTGTAGTCGCCTCAACATGGCAAATTCGAATCAGTTTCTTTTTAGACATATCTTTCTTACTTTATGACTTACATTTCCGGAAATATATCTCTATCGGAAACATGTTACTGTTTAAACTTTCTGGTACAAGGCTGGAAATGGTAATACACAAAATGCTAAATAAATTTTCATATTATTATGTACCAAAATACAACATTCTGCTTCTACATACATTAGCCGAGTGGACTACGGCGCTCACTTTTACTGATTACAACAACTGTCCGCATGGGTCCTAGTCTCGGCTTGACCAATTTGGGTATGTGAAAAAGCTTGCCAGTAGCTTCCATGAGACGGTGGTTCTTACCGGGATTTTCATGGGTTCTTCCTCCACCAAATACACAGATCGGTTTGTATAGAATATCATGTTCCGAAAAAATGGAGTTCAATCGATAAAACAAGCACATTCACTTCTACATTTTTTCTTTGTTTATAATATTTTGGCTTTAATTTTAATATTCTAAGTCCTTTTCTTCTTTGTGCCGTATTCAGAGTAATAGGGTGCACGTGTGTCTTGAAAAATACTTTAATTTCGTGATGACATAACTCTTGTTCATCCAGAGTTTATTCGATCGCACTATATTTTGATTTGAAATTCGAATCGAGCTGATCGAGCTTCCGGTACATTGTTTTAGCGCTTGATTTAGAGTTCTACTTTGAGTTGTAGAACCCTTATTTCCTTGGAATGAAATTAAGTTAGTAGAAGTTGCTCTGGAAGAGTGTTATTTCATCTTTGAATATAATTCTAAATATCTGTACTTTTCCAGGCTAAATAGTTGTGTTGTGTGTATCACTTTATTCTCAAAATCGTTTTGTGGACTTTAATAAATAAAATACCATAAGCTGCCTTTCTCACTATATTACTTTATAACTTCACCAGTGCTGTGATTATCGCAGCATTCGTGGAAACTGAAACAAAATGACCAGGGCAAATGCTGAACCCATAATTAACACGTAGCTGTACAATACGTGATCTTGTGGTAACGTTTGACATGACTTCAAACGAGTCAAAGCTTGAGTAATCATTTCATAGAATGGTCTGCCTTTGCATAAAAATTATGTATGCAAAAGAGAAACAAAATACATTCAGGTGTAAAGGAAATGTAATCAAATGAAGAAGGAAGTAAACTGTGACCACATCCTGGCCAAAAAAGTAAAAGTCCGTAACCAGACCACGATATGTAACCGGGAAGAGAATGTACCACAGAAAGAAATCGTCATTGCTTCATAATATGTAATACATACCAATGAAGAAAAAAGTCAACCTCCACTTTTATTTATTGCGACTTTGATCCAGGGTGAAAGAAGTGAGCAAGCATGTCACGGAAATAATTTTTTTCATTTCATAATGATGCATTCCAAGGATGAACACAATGAAAAATTAGCAACTTTAAACAAAAAATTTATATGATTTACCTATACCCTAAAGTTATTCCTTTATATCAAACCCGCAATCTGTATTGATACTGTTGATAGATGTTTTTTGTCTGATGTCACGTGTTCATTAACATATGCAATTTTCCTGTATGCAAATCTTTCCGAAACAGACCTGCGTACACTTTGTACACTTTTCGGTATTTGGTAACAGCCATATGTAGCGCGGAATCGAAAATGGACACAGGACAGAGGGTTTATTCTACGTGGATTTACAAGACATCAAACATATGATTTGATCCGGAAATTTTATGTACATATCGCCAAAGGAGAGTAACTTCATAACCGCAAGAAATACCGGTATGGGCATAAAATATTGACCGATGTATGCAAACACAATTATCTTCAAATATTTGCAAGTTTTAATGAATACAGTTGAGATAAACTCCGAAATCAGTCAATATCAGGTGTGGGGGTGGGGGCTTATTTATTTTCTTACCCCAAGGTCAAACCGGCACGCACGACACAAAAACAGTATTCAACACAGACAAAATTGGTGTGAAATTCGGAACTCTAAATCAAGTTTTCCCTAAAAATGAATTGTTTCATCTGGCTGATTTCAGTATTATGAGTGGTCTAATTAAGATATCTATTACAATATTCCAAAATTATGGATTGAAATTAATCATGTTCAGTAACAGATTATGAAAAGAATGTTGCGAAAGAAATGGAAATCTAAGCTGCTTGACTTTAGGAGGAATGGTTACACGCAAAACAAATTCGTCAATGTTAGCATTGTATATGGCGTGCATCTTTAATCCTAATTTTTTTTTATCCATTTGTTTGGAATGATGCCACTTGTGATTTGGAGAGCAAAACATTATGAATAAACTGGAGAATATTCGAATCTACACCTCTTTACGTGCGTATGCACATATACATGAAGGTATCTGGGTGGATATTAGGTATGTAGTTAAACAGATAGACGGAAGTTTTGGTTGATGGGTAGGGTAGAATGGTTAGCTGGCATGTAAGTAGGTACGTAGGTTTTTGAGTATTAAAGATCTCTTGTTCCTGTTTGATTCCAGTCAGGCGAACTGAGAGTATATTCAGTGTGTGTGTGTGTATGTGTATGTGTATGTGTATGTGTATGTGTATGTGTATGTGTATGTGTATGTGTATGTGTGTGTGTGTGTGTGTGTTTGTGTGTGATTTGTATTTGTAACGTAGCTGTAACAATTTTTCAGTCACTTCGCTACGATGTCTGCAGTGTGGCGGTTTATAGTGATGTCCAGCAGTGGGGCATCATGCCAAAGACATGTAACATCATGTTTCACCCAATCACATTTTTCCGATAACAGGCCGACCAGTCCTAACATAAACCTGTTAATGCTGAGTTCCTAGCGAGGCAGCTGTTAGTGCCATCTTTTTATAAGTCCTTGGCATGACTCGGCCGGGATTCGAACCCGCGACCTCCCGCATTTGGACAGCAAACTATTCATTGACATTTCTGTAAAAGGTAAAAGATAATGATGTGTGTTTAAATCAGTACCTTCTGAACGCCGTCGTGATGGTATAAGATTTAGAACTTCTCTTGTGTGGTTTAAAACCCTATCACATGGTGTGAAATTAAATCAACTGGTCTTGATTCATTTTAACATAAACTACGAAAGCCATTGCCACTGTATTATCATTTCTAGTTGTGTTTAAATGAAACAATATAAATTTACTTTTTTCCGATGATATTGGGATTCGAGAAAGGTAATACTACTACTACTACTACTACTACTACTACTACTACTACTACTACTACTACTACTACTACTAATAATAATAATAATAATAATAATAATAATAATAATAATAATAATAATAATAAGAAGAAGAAGAAGAAGAAGAAGAAGAAGAAGAAGAAGAAGAAGAAGAAGAAGCGCTGATGGTGATAACTATATTTATACGAGTACTGAGTACATTCACAATTTTTCAAGAACGCATCACGATCATCCAGACATGAGACCCTCTTTTCGTTTGCTTATTGATTGGAAGAATTAGCGTGTGGTCATTTGTTCATATCCTTTAATTCAGATGGTGCATAAACTCCCAGAATGTCAATCTGCTTTAGGTCAACAAATATATAACGAATAATACGTCTATGTCTTATAACACATGCAATTAAACAAATTGTGATTTGCAGATTTATTTATTTACACTTGCATTCACCCGTTACATTCACGTACAGTCCATGACCAATCTTTTTTTTTGAAAGGGGTGAGGTGTTTCTCTTGAAGACATAACGTAATAACAGTTTCATTTACTCAGATAGATTTCAGGAAAGCTGGCCCCATTGTGTCCCACGTGCAAATGAATGTGGTTGTCTTGACCTGATAATCACTTTAAATGTGATGCCGTATTCTACATACAGAAATGCAGAAGTATTGGACTGAATTGTTCAATGTATTTCAAAATTAAATTACCTAATCAGTACAATGTAATTCCAACTGATAACATCATATATTTTATATGATTAGATATAGCTTAACATATATCCACATTGGCCTCTTTATTATTTTCCTATACCACCAATATGGATTTTGCATATTGCATCGATGTATTATAAGTTTCGTTCTAGTTTTATATATCAGAACACCTATAAGAAATAAAGAAAACGAGGTGCAATAAGAAAACACTGAAAATCTGTTGTTGTTGTTGTTGTTGTTGTTGTTGTTGTTGTTGTTGTTGGGCTTAACCCTGCAAAGGGTGTACTGAATAGCTGGCTTTGTAGTTTTCTTCGGTACCCAATAGCACTGACCTGTGGTCAGTTTTGTGTTAGGTTTCATATCCTCGTCATGATATAGCAAAAGATGTGCCAGCAATGCCTTTAAAACTTTCAAAAGAAAACACTGTATAGCGTGTCCTTGACCTTTAATCAGAAAGTCAATATGTAATCATCATGACTAACTGTTAACCCGAAAGACTGGTGGAAACTAATCAGAGAAATTCAAGGAAAGTAATTAAAAATGATGTACAGAATCTTTGATTGTGGATGACATAGTTATAATGATGAAGAAGAAAGGGCAATAGTTTAATGATTTCTTTGTAATCAATCAAATTTAAAGCCCGAATGTTATTAAAACTACTACATCTATTTTACCAGGCTCTGGAAAGCATTACTAAAATCTATGGGACTGAATCCATCGTAAACGTGTTGCTCTGACATACAGTATAAAAAAATCACTTTAGAAAAATCATAATCAGATAAGCATAGTGTGTTGACTATTTAATATATCATGAAAAACTTTTGATATTTACAGTGCATGTGAAATGTGCAAGTGTAATAAATGTGCGAAGGCTCAGAATCTGTTTTGCAAGACTTTCGTCATATTTATTTTTGTCTTTGTATTTTTTGTAAACGTTCAGAAATGGGTGTATATCAATAATTACGTAACTAAAAATGCTACGGGGATTCACGCTGGATTAAAACTCTAGCTGTCTATAAAGATGAATGTTGAAGTTAATCACGAATACCGAACTGGTTCACGAGCAAATATATGTGGTTCACAAATATACCACACCGATTCACGAAACAATAATCTTATTCACGACTATACCAGTCTGGTCCACGACTATACCAGTCTGGTTCACGCATATATCAATCTGATTCAAAAATATATTATTATATGCTCATCTTTTTCCTCCGTTAACTTTACATTGTCAGAATCGTTCAATATCCGGCGATATTGAACACCTTCATATTGCACCCCCACGTGACTGATGCACGTGACTGATAGCAAACTTTTTTTCTCTGGACATACTGTTGATATGCATCATGCACTGTGCTAGAAATGGATAGTGACAACTAAAAGGTAAGAAGACTTTTTTTCTAGATAGAGGAAATTCATTGTACTAACGGCACTACAATGTGTAAAACTTACATTATTCAAAATTTCATTTTATCCTCTACGATTTAAACATAAAAAGTGGTACCTGTAGAAAATATAAACATCCATTCATTGTCTACTTAGAAAACATTAGAGGACAAACGAGGATTCATACAATTTTGATACGGAAGCGGTGATTATTCATTCTTTTTGAAACTAGCTGAAGTGTTTGTCCAACATACTGCATGCTACATTTTTACAAGTTATGCAACAAAATACAAAAGATGATAGGCAGTTTGATGATTTTACCAAGAGAAGACAATTATTTTTCAATGGATCAGCAAAAATAATTACTTTTTATACAATTTTTACTATTTTTACTATTTCTATTTTTGTACTATTTCTACATTGACAGAACCGACGTTTGCTATATCTAGATGATGAAAAACAGTTTTAAAAATATTTTGATGATTTTATTCTGACTAAATATATCTTGCAAAGTCCTTATGTCTGCTGAAAGAATTGATCCAAAAGTAAAATCACACGCTTTTAAATTAGCCCGAGAAAATAAATGGGGTTTATATTTCAATATTTTTCGCCGTATTAAATCCCACGTTATATATATATATATATATATATATATATATATATATATATATATATATATATATATATATATATATATATATATATATGCGTTATATTTGCTGTACGTTTCTTATCAAAGCAGACAATGTACATCCGCATTCTTCACCTGCTACGTATTCTCTCTAGTTCGTCTGATCTATATTCATACATTGAGCTCAACAGGTTACAAAACATCACCAAGCTGTATCCATGCATTAGGTAAGCAGGATATAAACATAACCAAAGTAAACTGATATATTACCTATACAAGATATTATAATAGCCAAACTATGCGGTTTTCCTGCAATATAAATAGAAACTTAGCTCAGTTTCTGCCAAAAGCCAACATCTGGGTAGCTTCTAGTCATGCTCGTATATCCTTACTTCTTTTTATTCCTTTTGTTTCTTTTATTCATTTTTTTTTTTAGATTATTAATGATTCAAAGAGAAAATTGATCCAATTCAATCATCAATACACACTGAATATTTTAGATGCTATATCGTCTGCTTTGACTAATGTCAAAAATACAGCTTTTTCTAATGGTGTGTCTATCACG
Organism: Potamilus streckersoni; assembly: GCA_016746295.1. Lineage (NCBI taxonomy): Eukaryota > Metazoa > Mollusca > Bivalvia > Unionida > Unionidae > Potamilus > Potamilus streckersoni. The sequence continues at coordinate 1,681,401 of JAEAOA010001155.1, forward strand.
TTTTACAACTGCTATTGAAAATCTCCTTTGGAAAAGGCCAACGACTTGAAAAAACTATCGGTCTGTCTCTAATATCTAATTCATTTTAAAAGTCTTGGACAACGTTTCTCTATCTCAAATAGGACCTGACATAAATTTACGCAATTTCTTCAGTAATTTCTAATTGGCTGATTGCCCATGTTAAAGCACTGAAATTGTCGTCTGCTTTGGATGACCTACATGACCTATCCGCAGTTTTCGATCCAACTGACTGTGATATCTCTTCACAATGTGCAGCATGGTTTTTGCATTCACATTACATTCAAGCCATGTTTAAGGAGAAGAAAACAGATTGTATCGGCAAATGGTAAACATTACAGCTAAGATACTCTTGATTATAGTGCCCCCAGGGTTCTGTTCTAGGACCAATTCTCTTTATTCTATACTCCCAGCTACCCCTATCAAGTGTTGTAAACCGTTTTATGTGCCCCACCAATTCTATACTGACACTGACGACATTCAACTGTACAAACCTAGCCGTCCATGAAGTTTATTCCATAATCAAAAGCGTAGAGAAGTTCGTCTCTAACGCTAAGTCACGGTTGATGTGTATCATGAAACAAATGTGACGTTTTATGGTGTGATTATGATTTTTGACGTAGCTTTAACAATTTTTCAGTCCTGTCGCTACTATGTCTGAAGTGTGGCAGATCATAGTGATGTCTAGCGCTGGGACGTCATACCGCAGACATGATATCCCACCCAGTCATATTATCCTGACACAAGACCGACCAGTCCTAACACTAACCTCTTAATGCTGAGCGTCAAACGAGGCAACTGTTAGTACCATTTTTGTAAGTCATTGGCATGACTCGACCGGGGATAGAACCTACGACCTCCCGCATCCAAGGCGGACGCTCTAACCACTAGGCCACCGGAGCGGTTTATGAAACAAATGAATGAAGATAAAACTGAAACAATGCTTGTTGCCTCATTAAGAATTTCTAAAGTTCAAAATTTACCGAAATCAATTGATATATATGACACTCCCTTTAAGTTTAGACAATCATTTAGAAATGTATGAGGTATACTCTGTCTGTCTGTCTCTGTCTCTGTCTCTGTCTCTGTCTCTGTCTCTCTCTCTCTCTCTCTCTCTCTCTCTCTCTCTCTCTCTCTCTATCTATCTATCTATCTATCTATCTATCTATCTATCTATCTATCTATCTCTCTCTCTCTGCACTACCAAAATGTTTTGAGATGGGACACATCAGTACTATTTGTAATCTCCTCACAGCTGATGCCAAAAAAACATTCTTTCTGATTTACCACTGTCTTCTACAGATCTTCAGAAGGTCCCAAACGCTACAGCTAGGATCGTTTTTAAAGCACCAAGAACTGTTCATACCACCCCAATTTTTCAGAGGCAATACAGGTTACTTGTTAGCAGTAGAATCAAACACATAATCTCCTCTGTCCGTACTTTTGTTTATGTATATTCCTACTAATATACTCATTATCGGAAGCTCAGATTCTATGTATATCCAAGATAATAACAAATTTCTATGGACAACGTACGAGGCGCTGTAGCGGACAAACGCTGGTCCAAATAGAACGTTACAGTTGAAGTTTTAATGTCATATGACAAAAATTCCATTATCACGTGTTGAATCAAATTATGCAACTTTAATGTTCCAATGTCTAGTTTAGATTTTATACATTTAATTGTGCAGTGGAGGTTGAAAGTTCTTATTCCTGCGTCGACATTTTAGATTGTGTCGTTTGAATTACACAAACAACAGTTTCAAAACCTCGACCTGGAAATGAATAGAACTTTAAGGGCAAGCAATTTGATTAAACACATGAAATTGGAATTTTGACAAATGACATTAAAATTTCAACTGCAACATCTTATTAATGCAGCTTTTGCCTAACAGGCCAAGATACTTGCAATGATCTGCTTGTTGATCTCAGACTCAAAGACACCAGGATCAGATTCAAGAGTGCTCTCATCTCTTCCGAAACCATGAATAAAGTTGACATTCATCCATTTTGTCATTATTTTAAGATTGATAATTTATTGCAAACTCATTTTGTTGTTTTTTAAAAGCTACCTTTGGAAACCTATTTATATGTTTCATATTATTTTGCGTAATAAATCATTTGTCTTTATAGTGTACGTTAGCCATTTTCGTGTGATATGTTGTCTGTACGCACACCATTATTATAACCTTCTGTGTTAACTCGATTTTTTAATGCGGAAAGAGCTTTTTATAAGATTAAACAATCTGTTAAGTCGTCATTTACTATTATTATTATTATTATTATTATTATTATTATTATTATTATTATTATTATTATTATTATTATTATTATTATTATTATTATTATTATTATTATTTATGTTCTGATCTCCATATACTACCTGTGTCTCTCTCTCTCTCTCTCTCTCTCTCTCTCTCTCTCTCTCTCTCTCTCTCTCTCTCTCTCTCTCTCACTCTCTCTCTCTCTTTTGAACACGAGAGAGAGAGAGAGAGAGAGAGGTGTTGGTCAAATAGTTTCATAAAATGGGTATCTCAGAATTCATAAATAATGGAAAAGAATTAAAATCGAAAATATAATATGCAATATAATGTTCATAAATTGTTCAGAGATGGTGTAATCTAAATACTCAACGATATTTCCTCGGCATGATACATGTGATGTGTCGAATTTTGAAGACGTATTTAAACTTAAGGTTGAACAAATTGTGCTTTGAAGTTAACATAACCAAGCCTTAAAGGTCTTGAGAAAGTTCACTGATTATTTCTTTTTTCATCTGTGGAACATAAAAAGGTCTACGTGTAAGCTTCAGTAGAATTAACCGGGTTATTTTAACGGTACAGTGATATACATGCATTAGAACTCCAACCGTATCGGTTCAAAAGGGACCCAAGTCAAACCAGAATTTAGGGGTAACATTTGATTAGAATTATTTTAGTCGATAATCTTGCTTGGGAGAAGTCAGTTTGACTCAGTGGGAACAATAACATTGTGTTTCCTTCGATAACGAAGAAAGGTCAGATAGCTGTCTTAATAAAGGAAAACAGGATATAGGCTAGGACACAGCTGTGTGGAAAGAAACGGCATTAAGGTACGCAGTTCTTTCCGTTTGATATTCTATTTCATTTGTTTTGCAAAAATGTTCATATGCTTATGATTCACGCATGTATCGTGTATTCGTTTCGCAAGGCTTTATTGACATGTTAGTGTTATGCAATTTAATTCTTAATTTAATAATTATTAGTTCATTGAAACAATTGATGGATTGCATGTAATCAAATATTAAATATTCAGTATTTCCTAAGGATTTATGTTGTAACTCAAAGAATGCAAATTAGCAGTATCTCACAAAGATTCAGGAATTACCCTAATATAAAAATGTCTCACATTTGTATGTTTACATAAATTGATTATCTGTGTAGGATGATATTGTCATCTTGAGCTAATGACAAGTGTATATGTATATATGATTTCGCAATGCTTAAATGATCTTGCAAGTTATTGAATATTGTAGCTTGATTTAGTGGATATTATGCCATGAGTAATTGAGCATTTATTTTAATGAACAGAATTGACTAGCCAAATGTAAATATGATGTGTGGTAATGTATGCTGGTATATACGGCTGTATTTGTCTGAGAAAGCACATGGTAATTCATAATCAACTGCCTGCGCTCAGTGCAATGAACTTCGAGCTAAGGTCATTTGTTATAATGTAACGGTACCCTACCGAAACACCGAATCTGTAAAGTCAGTTATTTTTCAGATCATATTATGTCAGAATCTGTGCATTGCGAGTCGCATAATCTAAAAACGAACAGTTATATGTCTCTACGCAAAGAAAAATTGTTGAACCATAATTAACTCTCGTAATACTCTCATATTTAAGGAAACAGCTTCATACTCCGAGAGAGAGAGAGAGAGAGAGAGAGAGAGAGAGAGAGAGAGAGAGAGAGAGAGAGAGAGAGAGAGAGAGAAAGAGGGGGTAGGTGGAGATAAAAAATGGAAACCCGATGAGTCAATGAGAAATCCGAATCTAAGAGAAGTTGGACTAAACAGGGGTCAGAAGGAGGACCAATGCACACACATTAGAAGTGGAACAAAACGAGAGGAGACAGACGCCAAGTGATGCTGTCGAGCGTAGAATTTAACTCATAATACTCTACTCATAATATAATGTAAATTGAACACCGAGACTAAATGTGAATCAGTTGGAATGAACATGAAATTTTTGCCACGTATTAATTGAAAGTGTAATATGGGTTTTGCATTAATTCGTTACATTTATTTTAGTAAATCTTTATTTAGTTGAAAGTGAACTTTTTATTATGTACTAATTGATTAAATTTATTTTTATTTATTGGATATGGCTCATAGTTGTTTATTTTTTCTAATCGCGTGCTCAGCTATCTGTTAATGTTCCATATATCCGTCCACACTGGGCAATACCACTGTGGGAGATCATTCACTAGTTAACGAACACCAAATCAATTAAGAAGGTTTTCATGCTTTAAAATCCCCTATTTACAATATAATAACCAATAAAATGCTAACAGTGCAGTTAAAACCAGCCTAAAATAATAACAGCTATAATCACTGTGCGTTTAATTTGTTTATTGGGATCTTGGGATATTTTGTTTTGATAATATAAGTTTCATATGCATATCCTGTCCTCAAAAGTAGGAGCTTCAGCCTAAATATTGCAACTTTTAAATAAGAATACAAACATAGATAGCAAGTAACTAACATATAAATTTACGATTTTGTTTGTTTTGGTTTGGTTAGGTTTGGTATTGGTATTTGAATTAGGTTTTGTAGAGCCAAGGGATGTGGAATAATGCGATAAAATGTCTTTTCCAAGGACACAACACGGTATTTTTATATATTTTTCTTGATCTTAAACAAGCTTGTTTTAACCAGGAAGTTTGCATACACAACTTGTTAAGAGTTCCAAACGAATCCAACAGACTTAAAGAGCTTTTAAACCAGGAAGAGTTTCAGGCTTTGTATTTATCACTATTTTTAAAGTATAATAACGACCTTCTTGGAAACTGCAACACAAAGAACTATAATGCCACCCAAATATATGACTTGCAATTTATTGGCTAAACAGCAAGCGTATATTCATCGCCATCTTGTCTTTAGTTCTGACAAAACTGTATTATTTTACGATTCGATTAAATTAATTAAAGAGAGAAATGTGTGCTGACTACATATGTAAAACGTGTACAGGAGTAAACGGGGTAAATCATGATCCTAAAACAAGAAATTACGCGACTAACTTCTGGGCTTCGAGAAATGGAACATAGAGATACAGCAACCAACATCAAGACTTTGACGGAGTTGACTAATGAGCAAGGTAAATATGTTATTTATTTTGACATGGACAGAAAGGTAAATATACTTCTTGACCTGTACAGAAGGTAATTCTATACTTCTTTACCTGTACAGAAGGGTAATTCTTTACTTCTTTACCTTGACGAAAGGGTAATTCTATACTCTAGCTGGTTAAGCGATGCAGAATAGGACCTACACGCTCTCCTTATGTCGCTAAAGACGACTAATAGAGGTAGGAGATTCATTGATTAACAAGCTGCTGGACTCGGGCCTGAAATGGTACGAATACTACAATTAGTCCAAACTGCATCCATGTTGTTTCCTTTGGCAAAATTTGAATTCCAAATACCTTTTCACTTAATAACCTTCGTGTGTTGTTTTGCCATAAAATTTCAGATCATGCCACTCTTATGTACTTAGGTGTCACAAATCTAGTGCGGTCTGTTCATTAATACCTTCTGGATCATCCCAATATTCTGAGATACAAAGCACGAACATTAAAGAGAAAGTCAAGAACTTTCGTATCAATTAACATCGTGTTAATATAAAACGAATACGCCATTGCCTCATTATTTGAAGAAGGATGGTTTAAGAGCTATGTGTGAATATCGACGGATATTAACTTTTTAATTCGATTTCTTTCTTTGGAAAAAAAGATTTATAGTGTTTTCTTGCGAAACATTCCCGTTTTTCTATTTTGCGTTTGATCACACCGTGCTCAGGATATATCAGCATTACTTATATACATTATTATCAAAAGTCCTTGAATTTTGAAATTTGGATAGGAAATATCATTGAATTTTGGTGGTTGATTGGTAAAGTCCTTGAATCTGGTAGCGGATTTGAAATAGTCATTGCATTTATTTTTTTACACAAAAGGGCTGTTATTTTGGATTGTTATTTATTTAAAAAGCTACTTAATGCTAGCTAAATGTCCTTGAATATAATTAGGGATTAAAATATTTAAAACTCAAATTTTTTTAATTTTTTTATCTCCAATATCTCTACACGCATTAGCACCAAACGTGCTTATAATGCAATACACGTGCTTGCATGCATGAGTGCGTGCGTACCTATATACGTGCGTGTGTGTGTGCGTACATACATACGTACGTACGTACTTGCATGCATGCATACATACATACATACATACATACATACATACATACATACATACATACATACATACATACATACATACATACATACATACATACATACATACATACATACATACATACATACATACATACATACATACATACATACATACATACATACATACATACATACATACATACATACATACATACATACAAATCATTCTTCAATATATTCATAAAGTGTAAATTTATGATCACATAATAATATATTATTTAGTAATCTGGGAAAAAAATGAACCCCATGCTGAACTTGTATATTTATGTATAAAGTATTGATATCAATAAAAAAAGAAAAACGACCAGTACAATTCAGGTTTTATTTGTACAAATTCTACATTACAATATTAAATGCTATGCTTACTCGCAGTAAATTTTTGTAACCAATCATAATAATTTTTGATACATCGTATTTGCTCTAAAATTACCACTCATTGAAAGCTATTTCTTTAAATGCGTTTACTTTACGTTAGTCTCATAAAATAAAAAATTTGGTCAAAAGTAAAAGTTATATTCCATGATATATTTGCAAAAGAATTTGTTAAAAACAACATAGCTTGTAATTTGTTTGCAGACAAAGCTTCAAAGACATTTCCCTATAATGTATTTGTTGAAATATATTTAATTTTTAAACTTAAGGGTATAATATTAAAGTACACAGAAAGTATCAAGGTTGTAATTCTTTTTTGCTGAAGAAAATTGTACAAAGGAAATGGTTTAATAGTAACATACATACACAAGTGCCTTTTGTAACTGACTGTATTTATCTGTCATTTGCACACCCAGATGCACCCATCTTAGACTCAGATAATCTGTTGCATAACAGTGTCTACGCTGTTTGCTTGCAATTATAGGAAAAACAAACAGCAATGAGTCTAACCTGTGAATTGCTTATGCGACAGCAGATACGAGTCTATGAGATTCACAGTAGATGGTGTTACACTCGTGACGGCAGATACGAGTCTATCGTGTTCATAGTTGCGAGTGCAACATACGTGAACATATAAGAACAATGGACTACAAACTAGGAAATAGTAATTCTCTTAATGCTTTGTGTTGAGATTTTTATTTATTTATTATATTCATTTTTTTTTTGGTTCCTTTTCTCATGTCATATTATTCATTCTAATAATGTTAGGTATAAACAAAACAAAATGATACTTTGAATGTTACGCATCGAAAACAGACTTGGAAAAAGTGTACAAAAGTTTGCAATGTGTGTTAAACAACTTAAACCACATACAACAATAAAATAAAAACTATATACAATGTATATACACTTCAATAAATAAAAAATGTAATTTGAATTATTTGATGTTTAAAACCAGATATATTTACTTACGAACAAATACAAACAGGCATGATCGACTAAAACATGTAATTTTTTAATTGGTAATCATGATATTGCCAGTCATTGCTTCATCTATTGAAACAAGAATACAGCGGGATTCTATGTATGAAGATCCTTTCAACCACTACATAATTCAAAACCAAAATTGACATGCATATTTTCATCAAACAATATTTTTAAAGCAAAAATTAATTCCATTACTGTACAAACACACGAGTTGAAAGGTGAAGACAAGTTCTAAAATGAAACCTAATCAATGGGTCCTAAGAATGTAGGTCACAGCTACCTATCTTCACGGAAGAATAGTTTATCTATTATGTAAAAATCTCAACGTTGATTCCCAGGCCAACTATATGTGTCTCGTGTATGCGTTTCAAAAATCAACGATGGGGACAATATATAAAACAATAGATATATAAGAAATGGTGTATACAAAAGATTTGAATTTCGCTCAGAGTTACAACATTGCAAATGCGTATTTGTTATTTTAGCGTCAAACCTCCCTGGGTCTCACCAACTCCACCACACCATCCCTTCCATTCCATTATTTTTTATGTAGCTTAATACGTAGCAGTAGCCTTGCATTTATAAATACACACAGAAACTAAATTTACAATTTTATTTACATTTACATTGACAAAATTACAGATTTAGTTTATTTTTACATTTATGTAGGGGGTCCTGGAGGGTCGAGTGGTATAAGGCGATCACGGTCATCTCACCTGTATGCGTGGGTTTGAGTCTCAGGCTAGGCGTAATGTGGATATGTGAGAAAGCCTGCCGGTAGCTTCCAGTGGGTCGGTGGTTCTTCCCAGTATTTTCCGGGTTCGTTCTCCACCAGATATACTGGCTGCCATGTATAACATATCATATGTTTAAAAATGGCCTTAAACCAATTAAACAACAAAAACATCATTTACGCTGATGTTTTGTCTTGTTTGGCGACCTTTTTTCACATTTAGACTAGTACAGGCGATCAAATGGGTAACTTCGGTATCCGATGCAAGGTTAACTTGGTTCACATTAATTATGTGTGCTACAGATGTCAATATCTGAAGATTGGGATAGCAGACGGTAATATGAAGCATGCCAATTTATTAAAATGACAGTGAACTTTAATTATGCATAAGGCCTATATTATTTTAGCCAACTGCCAGAGGAAATTATTCAAAATATGGGTGAATGAAATTAATATACCAGAGCACTATGTTACGTAAATCGAATCTTAAAGTTGAATAGCGGGTGTGGTGTGTGGTGTTTATAATTTTTAACGTAGCTTTATCGGGAACAAAGTAAATAAAAATAGTGACCTTCATAATACTACATACGTCTATTTGCTGCTTTTTGCTCTATTTTAAAATTAATTTAATTTCCAGTAAAAATTCGATGATTGCGGGAAATTATATAGTCATGTTATGTAAGGGAAGTTACTCTGATATCACAGTAACACCGCAAAAAATTACGATCATATATACTTCTGCTAAAATTAGGAACTTGATGTGTATGGTGCACAAGTGAAAAAAACTTGAAAAAGTGGATGTTACTTCTATGGCCCTCATTGCCACTTGTTCCCTCCAACTACAGAAACTTATCTGAGAGAAATAAAGAATGCATTTGTAACCACCTGTAACCAACTGTGACGGGGGAGGGGAGAGTGCGCCAAGATTATCGGTGAGAATGGGCTTATCAACGTGAGAACGAAATTACACAACGACCACAAACTGTTCAAACAACTCCAGGTGTTCCAAAGAAAAGCAATAAATCGTTTACAATAATGTTTTAAAGTCAGGGCCTATCAATTCAGAAAGCTACCAGAAAACAAGCGCATTAACATGCTTAAAATTTTGACTCTTATTTGTTACCATAAATTCGATATCTTGTTTCTTGACAAATATAGTAATCATGTGATCTAACTTTTCCATAAAATCTTTGAACATTATAAGGCAACAAGCTGTTGATCCAATTTGTTATAGTGGTGTCGATTTTACGAAGATGTGAGAACATGAGGGACGGCCAATTTTTTTTTTGTAAACAGATATTCTGTTTGCATCTCTAAATTAGTGTACTAGCGAGCAAATCTTGTCATTTTCCCGAAATCAAACTGGTGATGCAAAACTAGTATATTATGGTTATGTAGTCGTCTATATAGGATTTTATAGTATTGGTGGCGCTATGCAGAACACGATTAAGCACCACCGAGTACCGTGATACCATAAAACCCGCGATATACTACAAAACTTTCTGTACACAAAAATAAGAATGTGCATTTTGGAATAACTATCTCGAATACTTCTTCAATTACTTAACAATGCCCTGAAAACAAAACAATAACAAAATAAATCATATAATTTAAACAACAAAAAGGTCGCAATATAATACTGAATGTAACAAACTTGATTAATATTTTCAAGTTATAATGTGTTCGAGTCTTAAGGTGTAAACTTAGTTTGTTGCCCATAAATTGTGTTGAGCTTATGATGTGTTCTTTGTTGTAAAACTTATTCAGGTGCCGCTAACAAGTGCTCAGGTGCCGATAAGCTGTATTGAATGTATGGTGTGTTTAATTGTTGCAAAACTTAATTAGGTTCCACTAAGCTGAGTTGTGTCTATCATGTATTGTTCTAAAACTTGAACTTGTGCCGATAAGCTATAGTGAGTTTATCGTGTGTTTGATTTCTTTAAAACTTCATTAGATGCCGATAGGCATTGTTTCATTGTTCATCTATAAAGCTTAATTATGCACCAATAAATTGTCTTTAATGTCATTATCATTTTGCATTTTGGTTAAAGGAGAGATGTGACAGCACGAGGTCAGAGCTGAAGGAAACGAAAGCTTGTTTCCTTTCAGTTGTAACAAAGTCTGATTTTTATTTATCATAGAAACATAGGAAGAATTAAAAATTACGGATTATGTATTCCCACAGAGTTAACACGTACGTTACATTAATTTTTACTCCGGTTCGATTCCGTATACGATAGTTGGCGTTCGCCCAACCAACGCTGGCGGTTGCTTCTGCATTCTATGGTTATCCCCACATTACAAATTGCACAACCCCAACGTCTACGCTGTGCATGGTTCCTAATATGGGGTAATTTATTGCACCGTGCTGAATACAACTTAAAACAACTACAACAATAAACAACAACACAAATGCTGTCTAAGTTCCATGTACTATTTTGATGATTTTCCGGTTGAGCTGCATCGCTTTATATGTTTCCTATTAAATTTGTACTTAATTATTGTGACTCCTTGAGATAAATTTAATGATTTATCCCTTAGGAGATTCTTATCAGAAAATACAAAAATTCTATTTCTTCCGATGTATTTACTGTATTGAGATTGCGGCACATTGATTTTGATCCAACTTGAAGTCTCCCATTTTGTACCCGCCATCTGTCTCAGTTTTATAAGGCTCAATACTCGAACTGTCGCCCAGATCTTTTGACTTGAGCTGTTGGTCATCTTCGGATCTGAGCTATTGGTCATCGTTATGTTGTACAGTCTGTAAACTAAACAGACAAAAAGAAAACGTTACATAATGTAAGCTTCTTTCATATAATACAAATTTCAGCATTTGTCTGAACATGAATTTTTCCAATCGCGTCTACACCTTCATTTGTCTAATCATCTCTACATAAGAATTTCTCTATTCACACCTGCACATGAATTTGACCAATAACTATTTACAACTTATTCAAATGTAAATTTAATATGACGGGGAGAGTGTATTCAAAGTAAGGAGGTAAAGAAAAATATAAAGTATAAATACAAGAGTAAATTTGGTTATTAAATTAATAAAAGTATGTCACTAAAAAAGTAACGAATTTGTCACTGCTTTTCGCAATGCTTTTTGAAAGCTTGTGAATCCACTTCTCGTGAAAATATTATCTACGTGCATGGTTTCACATGTCTTGGATGAAATAAAAAAAAACATACCAAACCTTGCCCTGCACATTCTACTTATTGGCTTTCCTTTCGGTGTTTGGGTTGTAGATGGATGTGCCTGTTCAAGTTGACTAAAGATCACCAGTTCCCCCTCTACACATTCAATGTGTCGAATGTAGTAGAGTTCATTTTCTAAAATAAAAGTTTATCTTTAATAAAGCCGATAAGACACGTGAAACACGACAGCAATACAGATTTACACAAAAATAGACCAATATACAAGCACACACACGGGTGTTCAGGTACTGACAGTATCACACAATTCCCAATACATAGGCACACAGTTACTCGGTCTTGCATTTACTGACACTATCACACAATTCCCACTTTGACTTCTTAAAGATACGGATAATTTGTAACGTACTGGCCAAAAGATTTTTACCTGAATGCGTCGCTTCGCTTACACTCAATTGCAGAGACGAAACTTTGGTCATACACACACACACACACACACACACACACACATACATACATACATACATACATACATACATACATACATACATACATACATACATACATACATACATACATACATACATATAATATATATATATATATATATATATATATATATATATATATATATATATATATATATATATATATATATATATATATATATATATATATATATATATATATATGTGTGTGTGTGTGTGTGTGTGTGTGTGTGTGTGTGGCTAAAATGATGACATGGCTTTTTTATTTCACAATATATGAAAAGGAAGTAAATATATCAATACCAATTATATCCGAAGCTGACTCAACATTGCAAATTTGCTGTTTATCCAATCCACTATTTGGTTTTTGTTTTGGCTATACATGTTTACTTTGAATTATCGTTTGATTATTTGACAAACTCCATCATATTCGATTGAAATCTAAAATGAAAAAAGTGAGCAGCACGATGTTCATTTTAGATTTCAATAGAATATGATGGAGTGAGCAGCACGATGCAAAAAAGAACTCAATCAAAGAAGTCCATGAAACCAGTTTTGTTCTATGTTCATTCAAATGAGTGCTTGTTGTTTCCAAAGTTTCCCTACATCAGCATCAGCAATTGAGCAAAAACTAACAAATGTTTAATTGAATGCTACATTTTACTTACTTGATTACTTAGTCAATTCATTCATTCATTCATTCATTCATTCATTCATTCATTCATTCATTCATTCATTCGTTCGTTCGTTCGTTCGTTCGTTCGTTCGTTCATTCATTCATTCATTCATTCATTCATTCATTCATTCATTCATTCATTCATTCATTCATTCGAGAGTTGTTTAGATACACTAGTATATTCTATCTATTTATCTTTTTAACTGGCAACATCCCATGCAAACCATTTATTTTGTTATCTGATATCCTCTATGTTTCCATTTATTTAGGACTGTATTGCCAGAGACTTGTCTTTCATCATGAAAGAATTTTCTTCGAGTGGTGGATGGGGTTGTGATAGATGACTCACGTTCTCCTTAGGGGCAGTTCTCGAGGGATATGAAGCAGTTTACAGCCGTAAATAATAATAATAATAATAATAATAATAATAATAATAATAATAATAATAATAATAATAATAATAATAATAATAATAATAATAATAATAATAATAATAATAATATCAGATTACATCATCCTGTTATTTAGATCAATTGGACGTTACCGATTATTCCCTTTGGAATTAACATGAAAAAATTTCAAAAGCCATCATGTGTTAAGCATGCACAAATCATTGAAAACATCAGATACTCAGATTTGTCATTGGCATACTGCACAGGCAAAACGGCGCCCGGCTTTTCTATAACTTATGTTTTTAAGTCAGCAGTTTAGTTCTGCTGGTGCAAGGGTAGATCAGGTCTGTGAAAAGGAAAACCCTAAATTCAAGTAAAAGATTCTGACTTTTTTAGAACTAAAGAACAAGAGAGTCCTTAACATGTATCGATTTAGCACAAGAAACAAAAAGTAAGGGTCGAAGAAAAAATGGCATGAATCGAAGTTAAAATGGCATGGGTCGAAGTCAAAATGGCATGGGTCGAAATTAGAATCGTATGAATACTGATGTAGCTCTGAAACTGTAAAACGCCCATATAAGATTTCCTGACTTTAAATAGAACACAAAAGTTAAGTTATAGGTTGTGTAATGATACGAATCTGAATAGGTCCAAACAATGAAGTCAACTCTTATCCAGAAAATTAATCGAGGCAGACAAAAACAATTATATAGTACTGGATTAAATTTTGATTTAGAATTGATTTTCCCTCTTTATAAATAATAACTAAGATATGAATTGCAAAAACAAAAAAACTAGCAATTGCAACAGCAGTTTTTTTCCCACTCGAAATCCGATTACAGAAGCTGATCATGTAACTATTTAGGTTGATTAGTCAAACTTCCAGTTTAAGGGACCCTAACGGTTGCTCTTTTTGATACTTAAATATGTTGAATGAACATTTATCTTGATCATCGTGAAAGATTGCTCACGTTGATTACGAAAATCGGAGGATATTTTTACCACTGTGTGCGCTATGCTCTAGAATGCTTTATACATCTAAGATGTTAGCAATTTTTTGTACCTATCCTATATAGATTAGCACGGTAAAACCACACGTGCGCGACGCAAGCTTGACGATAAAAAAGTAATAATCTGAAGAAGAAAAAAAAAATATACCGATTGACAAAATTTCATCAGATTGCCCTCATGACCAGTTCCGACACAAAACCTTGTCTATAGTGCTATATAGACAAGGTAAGTCACTTCAAAAAACTTCGTTCCTCGCTTGACCATCGATTTCCTTCTGTTATTTATATCTTGGAAGGCACACGACCACAATATATGGCTTGTTTTACTCCTGATATATTTTTCTATTCATCAAGCCATCATTAATTTTCCTGAGCTTCACCTAACTGAAGTTCCAAAACGTATGAATTTTGCGAATTTTGCCTGTCAGGACTAAGTTTCACTTCTACCACCAGTGCAACGAGCCATAATTCACTGAGAGATACGGAATTTGCGACTCTATGATACATTCCTATTATTAATCTGAGAACAAGGATGGATGCAAAAGTATTTTTCTACTTACCATTAACTTTATTCAGTTAGGAATTCAGTTCCATAGAAGAATTATCTAGCTTCACGCAATGCAAATACACATTACATAAATTTTCAAAATGTCCAGACTAAGCGGCACACACTTTCACATTGAAATATGATTAGCTTAAACGGTAATTTAAATACATGTAACAGACATGAATCTCGAACATTATGTTACCTTTTTAACCAATCATATTACGTATATTACGTTCTACGTGATCGAAACTTTGTTCCGAAAGGCAAAATTCGTGAAAATCGTACGTTTCTGAGACCGTAACTTTAGTTAGGTGCAACTAAAAAAAAATATTTACGGCTTGCTGAATAGAAAATTATCTCAGGAGTAAAACAAGCTATAGATTATGGTTGTGTTCCTTCAAAAACGGAACTAGCAGAAGGAAATCGAGGGCCAAAGGTGGGACGAAGTTTTGGAAGTTACTTACGTTCATGGACGTCCGAAAGATGTTTTGCAGGGGAGGGGTAGTCAGTCACTTACGGGAGGGTTAGCATAAGAAGCAATCTGAAACTAAAGCAAATATTTATTAAGCGTTTTGAACGGAATTTTGTGACATATATTTTTTGCATGATTTAACTTGTCGGAATATATATATATGTCTATATATATATATATATATATATATATATATATATATATATATATATATATATATATATATATATATATATATATATATATATATATATATATATATATATATATATATATATATATATATATATATATATATATATAAATATATAGGCAGTATTGTTTCCAGGCAAGTCACATGATCCCCTTGACCCATGCTGCTGATGTCCATGTTTACCTTGTCTCTTTTATAGTATGACAGACAAGGTCCTCTGTCAGAACTGGTTGTGGGAGTAATATGAGTCAATTTTGTCACTCAGTATGAATTTTTTCCTTCAGGTTATTGTGTTTTTCAACATCAAGCTTGTATCGAGCACCTGTGGATAAAACACTCGATGCTAGATAACGGACTAAAATTCTTCAGTTAAAACCTACCACAACAACCGAGTTCTTGGTTCTTGTCATCGAATCTGTTGACCACCTTTTTGTCACAACAGATTTCATTTCGGCCATATTCCTTTAGGTTTCCCCATTCCCCACACAATCCTTGAGCTAATAAAATAAATGTTAAAAATAAATTATATATATTTCATCAGGAAGGACTATAAAACATCGCTGAAAAACAAATTAAGCCTTTAACCGAAAAATAGAAAGTTTCTTGTCGAAATTCGCGTAGATTATACGAGCGGCCCTTACGATACACTTTATGGCTCTCGTTTTGGTTTCATTCCATTTAGACCCATTTCGTAACATGCGCGTCAAAAGAGTTGTCTTTCCTAATATCAATCACTCACGGTCAAATCGTGCCTAACAATAATTGATTAATGTTTTTTTCGTTGGTGGGTTTTTGTCGTTTTTGTGTGCGTGTTTGTTTGTGGGTGGTGGTTTTTGCTTTGTTTGCTGTAGGGGTTTGGAGGAGGGTATTTACTGTATTGATCTGAAGAGGAATTCAGCACTATTAAAGTCTGATTAATATCACGGCATCGATTACATCAATTAATATCACGGCATCGATTACAAATAATGTTGATAAACAATATATATTTTATGCGCATTCAGAATATGTACATCTAATAGATAATAATCCATTTCTGAATATATTTCAAAAGCTAAAGAAACAGCACACGCAGCCTAAACCATTGAAATGCGTTTTATAATAAAAGTTTGTTTTAATTACTGTATATTCTGTTGAACTAAACAAATTTAAATAAGTTTTTATGTTTTAAAAAAATATGGTAAATCGTGTTTATTCGTATAAATATTTATAATAACAATTTTGAAATCATGATTAGAGGTAATAAACTGTTTATTACAATCAGTGAGAAAGTAATCAATATCCTTATAAATAAAACCCACTCACAACCCCTACACCACGCACTCCCATCTGTCAAAATTAAAATTTTAAATAAATCCTATTGAAATCAAATATGATTCAAATATTTTGTTAAAAGTTTTCCCTCGAAATGTCTGAATACTGTTTGCGAATGTTAGTAGTCCCATTGGACTAAAAGCTTTGAAAATTTTAGTCAAGATGAAAACTGCTATTCTCTGTGTATATATTTGACGTTACTTTCAAACACTAAAAATGTCTACATAAAACCCTAGTCAGAATCCAGAATCTGTATCTAACCAACATCTAAGCATTGAAAATATTAATTTAGAAAACATTTTTATTAGTTAATTTTATTGGGGGGGCGGGAGCTGATGGGCATAGAGATATTTTTGGTGTTTTATACATGCACTTTTGCACATACAAAAATAAGGTCACCGTTCCTAAGTCTTGAATGTCACTGACACTCCTCTTTCGACTTATCGACTCGATGTTGAGTGCTCGTTCAAAAGCTTTATCGCCAGTAATAACTCAAATACTGTTATTATTTGTTCCTTTTATTATTGTGGAGCCGGATTTTTTGTAGTTATCAGTCTGACACAGAATAGTTCCTGGTAACTTTTTAAAATCTGCATTCCACACATAGCTTTCGGAAAGTCACAACATATAGTGAAAAACTGGATGTCAACATCATACGTACTATCCTTTTGTTGACTAAAAGCACCCTTTTTCCTACAGATAAAGACGCTTCACTGACATGGCCTTCCGTCAGCTGATATCTTCATTGCTCAGCTTTAAGATTTCTATACATTGTTTGACAGTTAAACAAAACTTATAATCTAGGCTATAATCGATATACTTTTCACACCCTGACATTTTGAATGTTTCTAAAGCTCCTCACAGTGACTACCTTTTTTGGGAATTTTAAGAGTTTGCGAGATAACACGAGATAATACAAGTATTGTAAAACTGGTATAGTCCTTTCTTCTAACTACTACTACTACTACTACCACTACCACTACTACTACTACTACTACTACTACTACTACTACTACTACTACTACTACTACTACTACTACTACATTGCAATAAAGCAACTAATTTAAGATTATCAATTTGACTTGTAAATTGGCTAATTTGCTTTTTCGACTATTAGATTATAACTAATAACGGTTTGATAGTTTCAAAAACAATTAAAATAAATACATTTTAAAACAAACTAACTTGATTGCTACAATAAGTTTAAATCTTGCGAGATAGTCACATACCCACACATACATACATACATACATACATACATACATACATACATACATACATACATACATGCATGCATGCATGCATGCATGCATGCATGCATGCATGCATGCATGCATGCATACATACATACATACATACATACATACATACATACATACATACATACATACATACATACGTACGTACGTACGTACGTGCGTGCGTGCGTGCGTGCGTGCGTGCGTGCGTCCGTGCGTGCGTGCGTGCGTGCGTCCGTGCGTGCGTACATACATACATACATACATACATACATACATACATACATACATACATACATACATACATACATACATACATACATACATACATACATACATACATACATACATACATACATACATACATACATACAATTAAAATAAATAAAATAAAATGAATTAAGGCTAATTAAAATAAGTGTAATATCGTAAAACAGATTTATGCTTATGACACTAATGTGCATTTGGATGTACATATACATAGACGTGGTATATTTTTATGGAACCATGTCTAGTCTCATGCAAGACAGATACGATATTCTTGGAGAATTTATATGCTGTATTTAACCTTACTGGAAGTGCCAGTTTAAATTCTTTATTTAAAAGAGCAAATTTGTTTTAGTGAAAAGCAAAACAAATTATTGTCAAAACTTTTCAGAAATTATCATCAAAACGATATCTGAATTTGCTGTTCACCACACTCTTTTTCTCTATTTGTCTCAAAAGTTCTGACACAGTTAAACTAACTATAATTTAATCCGAAACCTTCTATCCTTTCTTGGGAATATTGTATATATTTCCTTACAGTTGAAAACAGTGAATCCAAGGAAAGTCTTCACTCCAACCAGACGTTCATGTTGACGGGGATTCAAAGAATGTACTTGTATGGTATATTTTGGAAAAGGTTGTGAGGTTGGACACGCGTTAAAACAAGTATAATTGCATAGGTTTAATCACTGTTTTTAAAGTTTCATTTTGGAGGAAAACATCATTTTATTTATTAAAGCGTTAACCGTCTTTTGTTAGAGACAAACACTCCCCTTTCGTCTTATCGACTCGATGTTGACTGCTTGTTCAAAAGCTTTATAGCCAGTAATAAGTCTAATACTGTTTATCGGTGATCCAAATTGATCTCTGGACAAAAAATGCAATAGTTGTTCACCGTTTACCTGTGTATTACCGCTTGTTCTTCCTGACTGAACCTGGCAGTATACATTCCCTCCTGTAACATGGATCCATTAAACTTATATATATATATATATATATATATATATATATATATATATATATATATATATATATATATATATATATATATATATATATATCTTTTTATATCGTTCTAATGACTTGGAAGAGCATAATCGATAGGTCATTTGTTTCCTTTATACGCAAATAGAACAATCACAACACATAGCTCTCACGGATTATGTTTAGGTGTTGGCACACGAGGAATAAAACGTACTTTTACTAATGATTCTGTTGGACAAGTTAAACTAGTTAGGTGATTGGTTATTTGATGCACATTTTAGTGTGAGATAAATAAATTGCTGTCATAAAGATTTTGAAAAGAATTAGTAATTTTAACCGTATTTATTTTTCTGCAATTCATCGTTCTATATTGCAAGAATTATCGAATACCAAAGATATTTTGAGTACAAATTAAACATACGGGAATTTTTAAAGCAATGGTCAGGTAAAACAAATTCAATTTTTATTTAGGTAAAACGAGTCCTCGATCGTGTATTTTCCATCCACATATTTGTAACTATATCTAAAAGTTTTTAATGCGGAAAAATCAATACATATGGTCACCCCGTTAATAGGGTACTAATAGGGGATATCCGAATGTTTTCAGACAGAAAACAAGTCCCCAACAGACCAGCAAACCTAACTGAAGTATTAAATAAATCGTATCGTTGTATGTGATCTTGTTATGAAAGAAACCTTGTTTGAAACACAGTCTAGACAGAAATAGAAGAGAAGAAAGAAGACAACTAGGTGGCACGGCTAGCGAGGCTTGAGCCCTTTAGCTTTAATCCTAAATCCGGTCAAAGTTAACTCTGTGGTGAACAGCTAATATATTCGGATAATAGACCTGTATAATGAAAACATTTTACTATCCCTATTACTTTACAGCAAGACAAACGGTCGGATGAATGAAAGAACAAACAGAAAGACATATGGATGTAAAGATGAGCCAACGAAACAAAACAGAAATTGTACTTACCTTTTATAAACGAGCTTATCCAAATCAGTAGAATGAAACGTAATACATTTGCAAGGGTCATAATTATCTTATCTTAGTTGATGTTAGTAGTTACCAGTCTCTTATCAACTTCTTGATGTTAGTAGTTATCAGTCCTTTATCAACTTCCTAATGTTAGTGGTCATCAGTCCCTTATCAACTTCTTGATGTTAGTGGTCATCAGTCCCTTATCAACTTCTTGATGTTAGTGGTCATCAGTCCCTTATCAACTTCTTGATGTTAGTGGTCATCAGTCCCTTATCAACTTCTTGATGTTAGTGGTCATCAGTCGGTCACTCTATCTACTGGCTTTAATGTATAAGTTAATCATTATTTGAACACGTAATGCATGCAAATCGGCTTAAATAGATTTTAGAGTTTCCGTTTTCTATTCATAGAGCGGGAAAAATTTATATAAAACGTCTGCACTAAAAATAGTAAAGTACCAATCCTCTGATTTTGTGCACGCCTCTGCATATTGTGATTTACATAAGTTATTCATATTTTCATTCCAGCAATTCCATGACTGATTTCTAAAGACGGAAAAAAATAATTTCATATTGAAATTTACAGTCATCTGTGAAGGGGCAGGGGTCTTATCAACTGCTGCTTCTTGTTTCTTTGGTTTAATATTAAAGTGTTTGTAACAAAACTGGAACTCGGTTTGCTTCCGTAGCCTAATGTATATGTTTTAATTTAATCAAGTTGCCCATATCGCAATACGAATGTGTAATAAAAGTGCTTTAATTCAGTCTGATTTCATCATATCACAATCTGATAAGGTGTTTTCATTAAATCTAGCTGCCCATTTTACAACTTGAATAAGGAATAATGCAGAATTTTCATTTAATCAAGTTGCACCATTCCACAATTTCAATATAGAATAACGTGTTTTCATTCAATCTAGTTGACTATATCACAACCCGAGTATGGAATAATAGGATGTTTATTTTCAATCTAGTTGCTTATGTCGCAATTTGAATATGGAATAATAAGGTCTGTTTATTCAATCTAGTTGTCCATATCAAAACTCGAATATGAAATAATACGGTGTTTTCATTCAGTCTAGTTGCCCATATCAGAACTCGAATATAGAATCATAAGGCGTGTTCATTCAATCTAGTTGCCCATATCACAACTCGAATATGAAATAATACGGTGTTTTCATTCAGTCTAGTTGCTAATATCACAACTCGAATATAGAATCATAAGGCGTGTTCGTTCAGTCTAGTTGCCCATATCACAACTCGAATATGGAATCATAAGGCGTGTTCATTCAATCTAGTTGCCCATATCACAATTTGAATATGGAATAATAAGGCGTGCTCATTCAATCTAGTTGCCCATATCATAACTTAAATATAGAATAACGGGGTTTCTTTATTAACTTTATCTAAAACTAGCTGGTGTGACTAGTTTAAACAAATCAAAGAAACCTGGAGTAAGGAAAGGTAAGTAACGAAAACCCCATCTCAGTTATAATGTTCAAGTATTAATAGTCAAACATATAAAGATAGCAGGTAAAAGCACAGAGACACACGTCAGTGTAAAGAATAACAATAGCAACAAATTTCAACGGCGAGAATCCCACATTCAAACAAACAAAAACATATCTGCTCTGTAAAACGTATAACACCAAGCTAGGAGCACATCTTCATTCGCTTTTTATGCCCAGTAATAGAAAAGAAAGCATAGTCAGAGGACAGGAAGCTCAATAATTTCCAGGTGAACTAGGGAAATATGGCCATGTAGATAAAGGTAATTCCATCCGTTCATGTGGATAAGAGTACATCTAACCGTCCATGTGGATAAGGGTATATCCAACCGTCCATGTGGATAAGGGTAAACCCAGCCGTAATTTTGGATAAGGGTATATCCAAAAGTATATGTGGATTAGGGTATATCCAACGGTTCAGGTGGATAAGGCTATATCCAACGGTTCATGTAGATAAGGGTATATAAAACCGTCCATGTTGATAAGGGTATTTCCAACGGTCCAGGTGGATATGGGTATATCCAACCGTCCATGTGGATAAGGGTATATAAAACCGTCCATGTGGATAATGGTATATCCAACCTTAATTGTGGATAAGGGTATATCCAACCGTCCATGTGGATAAGGGTATTTCCAAAAGTCCATGTGGATAAAGATATATTCAACCGTCCATGTGGATGAGGTTATATCCAACCGTAATTGTGGACAAGGGTATTTCCAAAAGTCTATGTGGAAAAGGGTATATTCAACCTTCCATGTGGATAAGAATATTTCCAGCTGTCCATGTGGATAAGGGTATATCAAACCGTCCATGTTGATAAGGGTATTTCCAAAAGTCTATGTGGATAAGGGTATATCCAACGGTCCAGGTGGATAAGGGCATATTCAATGGTCCAGATGGATAAAGGTATATCCATCGGTCCATGTGGATAAGGGTATATCTAACCAACCGTAATTGTGGATAAGGATACATCCAACCGTCCATGTGGATAAGGGTATATTCAATCGTACATGTGGATAAGGGTATATCTAGCCGTGCATGTGGATAAGGGTATATCAAACCGTCCATGTTGATAAGGGTATTTCCAAACGTCTATGTGGATAAGGGTATATTTAACGGTCCATGTGGATAAGGGTATATCCAGCCGTGCATGTGGATAAGGGTATATCAAACCGTCCATGTTAATAAGGGTATTTACAACAGTCTATGTGGATAAGGGTATATTCAACGGTCCATGTGGATAAGAA